>JBBPDE010000134.1:11270353-11280645 GCA_037974605.1 Nannopetersius ansorgii
TGTGTGTGTGTGTGTGTGTGTGTGTGTGTGTGTGTGTGTGTGTGTGTGTGTGTGTGTGTGCGCGCGTGTGTGTGTGTATAAATCTAATTCACTCAATTTTCTACTTACCCAAAAGTCAATTAGCATAAATATATTTGGTGTCCTCATGTTCTTTCTTTATTGTAGTATGAGTTATGAAGTTGAAAACAAATGTAGGTAGTCAGTAGCCTCCCAAAAAGCCCAATTTACCTCCACAATATTATATCAAATTCTCTCCACTTGCTCAGTCTGTATCCTTAAAATAGAGCAGGTTTATCTGTGGTTTTGGCAAGTCCTCTAATTTGCAACTGGTTTGTAAATAAAAATTCTAGTGTTGTCTGAAATTGCTACACAGAGTGGTAAACATATTGCAACACAAGTCTGCTCCACCTTAATGAAGAGCTAGATGTAATTTCAGAGAATGTAATTTTTCACAGAAACAAAAAAATTGTCTTATTTGGGTGAATTTTAGAGGTTAATAAAAATGCTAAAGTGAATTTCAGGGAAAAAACGGACACATTTCGCCACTTATTCCAGATGTTGCTAATCACAAAAGGCCTTTTTAGTTTCAAATTGTTGCTTCCTTAGTTTAGATCTGCAGCAGCGAGTCTAACGCTCAAAATTAACACATTTATTCAAGTATGACTGTGCCCCAGTGCACAAATCAAGCTCCATAAAAACATGCTTGAATAAGATCTGTCTGGAAGAACTTAACTGGCCCACAGAGTCCTGACCTCAACCTCATCCAACACCTTTGGGATGAGCTTCTCATCTAACATCAGTGCCTGGCCTCATTTAGTTGGATACGTTTATATAGAGTATCTGCAGGTCCTTGAATTATTAACAGACTGTCAGGAAGAACTCTGTTAATTCTTAACAGCTCTACATGACAATGCAGGGTTTTAGACTATTTGTAGGTTTTAGGTTGAAGGGTAAGGTAATAGCAGGTTCTATGTTTAATCAAAATTGTGTCCACAAAGCTGGAAGCATGGGCTTGTCCAGAATCTCTCTTGGTCTGCTGAAGCATTAAGATTGCCCTTTACTGGAAGTAAGGGACCTAGACCAAAACCTGAAAAGCAGGGGTGTCCCAAGACTTTTGCCCATATAGTGTATTATTAAACAACAGGGACTCTGACATCTTGTTATATAAAGCACAGTTTGTGGTAAAAGACAATTCATTTATTGTTATTTTCAGACTTTGGAACACTTCAAGACAAATTCAATTTCTTAGTAATTGTATTCCAAGCAGTAGGAGCAGTAAAACCAGTGGAGAATAATGCTAACCTGCAGTGATCTATTGCGTATGCTCATTATAATGAATGGCAATGGCTCAGTGTTGATGCTCATTTAAGCAAAAAGCACACTGGTGTCTATGTCATCGGGCACTAATGACAGTACAAACCCCTGCCATTTGGGATGAGGCCTCTGGCAGTTTTAACACCTCAGTGATTAGTTTCCATTTAGAGAGAAAAGGGAAAAGGGCAACATTTAAAAGTGGGCCTTTTGTTGCCCAACTTGTGCAGCCGGTGGTGGAATAACAGCAGCCTGGGGGCAACTACAAACGGCAAAGGGGGGTGGGATATGAGCGTGCAAACTAACACAATGAACGCACACAACAAATACACCATTGCCTTTGACCTTCAGAGTTTTTCTTTTTTTTTTCCACTGTCCGAGACGAAGCAAAGTCTCTGTTGAATTCTAAAGACCATGGAGTAGCCTAATAAAGCAACCATTTTTCCGCTGCTGCTTTTCCACCGTGTTTTCAAAACACTTTTGCCTTGGGGGGTTTATAGCTCTTTTAATTAACAACACTTCACCACCTTTTTTCTGTTTTTTTTTTTTTGTTTCCTTTCCATTGCGGTAATAAAAGCACCAAAAATGAATCAATCAAAAACATTTTGCTCCAAAAAGCATCGCAATTAAATTTGCACTGTGCTGGGGGACACCCCCCCCCCCTCAAAAAAAAAATACCATTCAGCAATTTTGGAACAGAATGTAATTTCTAAGTCAAGAGCTGTTCAGTTAAAAAGCGGGAGTGTGTGTGTGTATGGAAGGGGGGTAACACTGTAGTGCTAACAGATGAAATGTGACAAACCTGGAAATGGGAATGTTTGATGAATGATAAATAAATAAATCATTTCACCCCACACACACAGGCACCACGTGTCTGAACTGAGTGCAGTTGTTATCAGAATTATATGTAATCAAAGAGCTTCTATTCAACTCTAAAATGACCTTCCAGCTCCCACACATACACAATTTGGACTTACTCAAAAGCGCAATTTCAATTCCAAGATCTATCAAGTGGGCCTGTCATTTCTTCTAAGTTTATGCATGGTCATGTGCACAGACATGTCCTTCAGAGACATGGACTTTTAGATGAAATAAAATGACAAAACCGGCATCCACATGCAGCAGGAATTCTCTGAGGTATATAGGAACATATGGGAAAAACTAAATTAGCCTACATATTTATTTACTTTCACTGTATTTTCAAAAAGGCAAGAAAATGTTAGATTTTGCATTGAACATTATCATAAGTATGATTCTAATATACAAGTAACTGGTCTCTGAACCAACGGAAGGTGTCCCATATGCTCTGCAGCCCAAGCAATATGGGCAGAGCATAACCCTGGCCTGCTCATCTAACAGCAATTATAAACCCCATTCATAATGCCTCAGTAGGGGTTAGCCCAAAGTCATTTAACACCATATTCCAGTTGGTGGAACGTTGGCAGGAAAACCTACAAAGGCATTAATTCTGGACGCATGGACATTTTTGTGAGTAGTCCTTGAGTGTTCACTAAATGCGGTATGGCTGAAACTAGTGGCATCTGTTTGCAGTCAGGAAGAAGCTAACACCACCACCAAGCACCGAAGCATTTTGTTTTAAGCACACATAAAACAAAAAAGCCCCACGCTAGCAAACACGTATCATGTTCCAGGTTTTCATAGATGGCAAACTCATGCTAAGCTTTCGCACCAAGAACAATTAAAAGGGGCTAATTGGCACTGTTAGTTTCATCGCATCTTGGCAAAAGTGTCATGAGAAGCCATTTAGGAGCGTAACATTCACATCAGACTTTTACACCCGATAAAGAAACATTGAAGCGGCAACCCGCCAGGCCGATTCACACCCTCAAATTAGCCTCGCGAGTAATCCGTAACCGTTTCCCCAGGTGTAAATTATGCAATCTGTGCAGCTTACTGTGCTGCCGACACTCAATATGTTGGTAATGCCATGGCCTCATTACTGCGCTAGTGCGCCCAGCCTGCTTTATTATCTATGTGAATCGTACATCTTGACTATAATTATGAGGGAAGCCTCGTGATTCACAATTCCAATCCCCAGGCTTGATGAAGCATCATGATTCTCATTTGACCCTGTAGGTCTGTTGGGAGTTCCAGAGGTAAATTTTCCTGTCAGTTCCAGTGCAGAACGTCGGTGGAATGTTAGCAGAAATGCTGAATATGAGAATTAAAGGGGCAAACAAGAGGAGTTGATCCACTGCCAGTCAATGTTGCCAGTTTGCCAAGAATCTCAGTATCCTGCTCCTCCTGGTTCTCAATCTTCAGCGTTTTATCGATGGCAAGCTTTCCTTCACTGTCCATGATTCACTGAGGGAAACTGAAGGTCAACGTGCCCCTGGAAGAAACAGATTCTCCATTCTACAAACTAATTCATCTTAAATAACAAGTATCTTAAGACGTGTTACAAGTACAAGACTTAGTATCGATAAAATCCTTGGGCAACTGGGTACAGTTGTGTTTATCAGGGTTAAATTGTAGGTAGCTCTAAATCAGAGCTCTGAATTATCTGAGTATTGTTACATGGTTCTACATCAGGGACCCCCGGAGTAATGAACCTATTGAAATTCAAATTCAAGTGAATCTTTTAAAAATGAAATGAAAAATTATGCATCAAATTGGAGCATTAAAAGGTGATGAGCAAGGCAAAACGCAAAGCTGAGGACTTCAGCACGGAGAAGCTTTGAGCAGAAACAGAGCTGCAGATAAGAATCAAAGCAAAGGAGGATTACTCTCAGGAGCTGACAGCGGCTCTGCCTCAAAGCTTATATCCAGCCCGGAGCAGACTGACATTTTTGCCTCCTTACTGCGTTTTACTGCGGGACCGCATCAGGTGCCGTTCCTCATGTGTCGTGACCCGAAGAAAGAAGCAGTGCTATTTCTCACACCCGTGACCACTTACCAGAGTCGTCCACACCTAGGGGCTGCATGTTAAAATGCCAAGTAAAGGGAGAAAAAGAAGGAAAAGGAGTATCTGGGTCCAGATTCCAGCCCCATGAGCTAGCCCCCCTTAGCTGGATGAGTTATGACTCGTCATGGCCTTCTGGGAACTATAAACAAGAGTCTCCAAGTCAAGTTTCTAGAGCAGGCTTCCTTCACTGCTGGACCCATTTACTGGCCTAGTCTTCTACCCCACATGCAGACAGGACTGGTGGCCAAACCCAAACACCATTTTGGGTTTTGACAGACAAAGTACCTCAATCACACTCTAGGTCATTAGAGTGACCCGTTGTTACACTTTAGCCCCATTGTTGCTGATTCACTGGTATTATTTGTGTTGAGATATTTGAGTCCTTTAGGAAATACTTTGACTCCATTGAGGGATCTTAAATGTCTCGCACGACTGGCATGTTTGCGAGACGAGGGTGAAGAACGAGACGCAAGAGGAATGGGGGGATTTAGGATGGATGGATCTTGTTGCAACTGCACCACAAGGAGCAGCATAAAGTACCAAATATTAATCAGTTGCTCTGGAAAGTCTTAACCGATGAGTCTCATGCTGCAAAATCCCTCATACAGAATTAGTAACAGCTGAGGAGCACTTACGCCCACGTGTAACCTCAACTCCTCACAAACTGCTGCAAAATCTCGCAGGGGCATCGCCCAAGACTAACCGGGACGTGCTCGCGTTCCTTTTATTATCTCAGACTTGCAAGGTAGTGGGAAAAGATACAAATAAAACGAGTGGAAGTTTGATCTTCAGGAGCCAGACACGGTTAAAAGACCCTCAGACATCAAGGGATCTAATCGGCAGTAAAAACGACGAGCGCCATTGCTTATCTGATGGCATGAATCAAGACTGAGCCTTCAGCAAGGCCAGGCTTCGGCAGACGCCTCCATAATTCAATGTGTGCAGGACGCAGCTGTGGAGACTGCAGTAAGCCTGCTCTTTTCTGATGGAGGGCTCACTTAAGTGCACTTAGTCTTGGGAATCCATTTGCCCTTCAACCAGCTCAAGTCTCTCAACGCCTCTGTGGGATGAAGATGATGGAGCCCTACGGGGCTGGGCTCACTCTTAGTAAGCCTGAATGAGACTCAAGTCACAATACAGTTCGGTGAATCCCAAGAGGCCCACTCCAACTACCAGAAGTGTAATATTGTGTCAAAATAGACAACCCTGCTGGCAACATTGTCTCAAAGCAACAGGTAATTGAAAAATCGAATTTACCGAACATTTCACAAAGGCAAACACGGTCGAAACATTTGCGTAGTACCTAATTCAAGACAGTCGGTCAGAGCAGACTGGCTGTCTTGAATGAGTATTTATGGAGACTTTGTTTAAACCTAGTTTAAGGTTGGAAAATGACCTTGTTATCAGAGATTATAACTGTTTTAGGCCATAAATTGTCAGAAACATAGTAAGTGGACTAAAAAGCGAAAATAGTAAATTGTAGTATATGGACTATTCAAACAGATGACTCACTAGGTATCGAAACATTTTTTTTCCAAAAAAAAAAAAAAAACGTTTTAAAAACCACATTAGATCATTAAGTAAATCATTAATCATAAATACAAATGCACATTGCAACTATAAACAGTATCCATGTAGATACATTCATCCACGTTTCTGTCCACTTTCATCCCAAACTTTGGAAACCAAACATGCCTTGGCTGATCGACGGCATTTGCCACGAGGAAAACTGATTTAAATTTGATTTATCAAAGAAATATGACTTTAAGCGATTCACATTTTTCATTGCCATTGTTAAAGAGTTGGAGTCAAGTACTCTGTCGGGCGGGCCGTCTGTCCACCTATAATTATCCTTTAAGTAGACCAGTAGACCAGCAGACATGCTCTTCGATGTTAAAGCTACATACAAATATTTGGACAAGGTTTTGAGCAATGGGCAAACAAAGGATGGATTGTATAAGGTTTTAAGGTTAGAGGTTTTTCTCTTTCTCACTGTATTGCCCAATACCCACTTTCACACACACCTCACACTGTTTGCTTTTGGTATATTACTGTCACTCAGGGTGATTTAAAAGTTTGTGTTTTTGGGAACAAAGATAGGTATGAAAAGGAAATTTCCACCACAATTTCAGACGGGTAATTTAGGTTTAAAGGAACAGTTCAGCAAAAAAAATCAAATGTAAAGTTTTACTTAGTCCTGATGTAGCTCAAATAATGTCCAATGTCAAAATGTTGCTTCTTTAGTTTAGTTTTGTCAACTTCCGAGTGCTTTTGTTTTGTCAAGGGAGGGGAAGTTCCTTTGGACTTTGATTTAATGTTTTTCTTATCGCTTTGGTGGCAAAGACATTTGGGGACTTTTCAGTGCTACAAAAAGTCATTATAAACATTCACAAAACAGTCGGAAATTCTTCTTAACCAGAATCACAAATCTGCTTCATCTTAGCGAAGATTCTGATGCGGTTTGAGTGGTTTGAGAGAAGTTTTTGTGGCGTCGCAGAAATTATTTGGGATACTTGGGTGACTACTGCTTTCTAGTGTTTTTTGCAGTTCTCAAACAGCATCTGTACTCCAACCTTAGGCTACATCTGAAGCTGTAGTTGTAAATCTAATTGTAAATATATGCAATTAATTGTTCACTAAGCATTTACCTCTTAATGAGTGCATGGACAGAATACTTCTCTTATTAATTCTAAATGCATTTGTTAACAAGGTTTTGAATACTTTTAGAATGTTAAGATAAAGAACAAATCAAGAAAAGAGCATTAAAAAAAATCTGGCAAATTAAGTTCCATTCAAGCATAAGTACTTGTTATACAACACCACTGCCCTCATATTCATCAGCATATGCTTTATTTTATGTCTTTACACCTACACCCACTTTTGCAAATGAAAAATAGAGCGTAATAAAAGTGTCAAGAGAGTGCCTGGTGATTAAAAACGGCTGAAAGTCATCCAAGGAGACAGAACTAACATTGTTTTGGCAAAGCAACACAATTAAGGAAGGTAGTTTATCAGAGACAAGGAGAAGACTATAGGGGGGGTTATCTGCGCCCAGGAGCCAGACCGAGGAAACTAATATCATCAGCATATACGCCGAATTGTACTGTGGAGTATTGGAGCATCTCCACTGAGTCAAACCATGCGCTTGCTGTACAAATCGAAACAAATAAGCCTTCTTATTCACAGTTCCACATAATTTAACTTTGAGAATTCTCAAAGTAATTTAAAGAAATAATGCTCCGTTTCTTCCACTGGCGCCTCCATTTTACTTTACCTGAAGCATGAAATGATTGTTGATTCTGTCAGAGCCAAAACCTAATATTCTGCCTTTTTTTCCCAAATGAAAAGGAAAAAAGATAACAGCTTCAGTAATGAAGTGCTTTATTTTTCAAGCCCTGCCTGCGCTCATCTTGCAAAAAATAAGTCCACCCTGTTACGCTCAACTTTTATATCGAGGCTTGACATAGTTTAACTGCTCAGGAATGCACCATAGCCATCTAAAGCGCCAGTCAGAAGGTTTTTGGGCCCACATTCCATAAACTGCATGAACATTGTGTCCTTAAGGCTTATGTTTAATTTTCAAGACAAATATACACACTCAAGCTAAAGCCTATTTAATGCACTTGTTTTCTAAAGGAATAAAGCCCCAACCCCTTCAAGCCTGATAGAAAACCAACTTAGGTGGTTTCTCATGAAGACTTTGAGTGTGTCAGAAGATGCAGAGGAGGGTTACTCTAAAGAACATACATAGAAGATCATTTAAATTCAATTCAAGCACTTATACATTTTATTCCCCTTTAAAATCCACTTATGAGGTTCTTGTATGAAAAACAAATAATGAATTTTTACATGACCTTTATCCAACCTTTCCAAAGCCTATAGAATTAAAAAATCTGTTCTGATTACTGTGCCTTTAACTCTGAGGTATGTAAATGACCTCTGTTCTGATTGGCTGTCTTGCACCGAACCTAATTAAAAAGCTGTTTAGACTGCAACAATTCATATTATGGCAGTTTCCATGTACGGACTGCATGAACTTGGAAGTGGAAGATATGTTCTGAAACTGTTTACATACACTCTTTTACTTCGACAAAGTGAGGACAACACCACAGTATAGACCATTTAACACATTTTGGCTACCCCATAATTACCTTTGTGTTGTTTTATTGTGTTTATAGTGTTCCCTATTATTCTAAATTGCGGGAAACGGTAAAAATGAAGAAACCTCTTGTTTCTTTAGGCGTGTAGGTGTTTGCACATTTCCGACTGCCGTATAATCAACCACACGCGAGCAAAAATGCGAGTAGACTGATTACATAGGCTAAAACCACGAAAAAAGTGTGAGCGAGTAATTACTGTGGAACATGTCTGCTGCTGGATTTTTTTTAAAAAGCACCATTCCTGCACCTGAGAAACCGGCCCGGCAATGGAGCGCTTTGTTCGAGCCTGTGTGTCACAAGGCATTCCCATACGTCCCCATACAAGCGCTGTAGGAAAATGCTTCTGAGGGAGGAAGACAATGGCACACAAGTGGAAGAACATTCTGCAGGTTTCTAAAGGCGGCGAAGGCCTGGTTCCGCAGGCCTTTAAAACACTGAGGACCTTTCTGAAGGAAGCCTTCAATGGCAACATTCACTGTGAGAGACAAGAGAGTGGAAGAAAAGGAAGGAAACATAGGGACAGAGTGTGTGTGTGTCCGTGCCTGCGTGTGTGTTTGTGTGTGTCCTTGTTCTGAAAGGGTTTAAAGGGGAAAGAGTTGCTTCAGCGCTGGGCCATTCGCACTCTTTCACTGATTGCATTGTTCACTCTGTTAATAGCCTGACATCAACAGGTGGCTTCAATGAGCTAAAATGTTTTTGCCCCTCCATGCACAAACGCTTAATTGCACACGTGCGTGTACGCATGTGACTATGCGCACACACCCGTACACTCAATGTCAATATGCTGGTCACATGCGTTTTATCTCGAACAAACCACGCACGACCCGTTTGCGCTCACACACAGACTATCTGAGGAAATGGAGGAAAGGAAAGAAAGAAAAACAGCGACATAAACCAAAGCATATCGTGATCTAGCATGACTTAGCAAATCTATAAACTATAAATCACCTGACACACCATGCCGCATTCCCAACAGGTGCGTTTGAAGTATGACAGTGATGGATGACGATTAATTGCAATTAGAAATACAACTGATGGTTTTGGATGGGGTTCATTGAAGACTATTAAAATACAAACCTAAAGTGGCTGAACTGGCTGCACAACTATGCTATTTCTTAGATGATAATACTCAGTAGCTTCCAAGTAATGAAAGACACCCTTTAAAATCAAATCACACATTGTACAACGAGTAATAAAAGAAAAAAGGACAAAAAAAATAACTTGTATCAAAAACAGTTACACAATGTACTATTAATTCATATAACATATTTTAAAAGGTAGGAACATGTTACCAACTTTTTAATGGAGAATTCTATATATATACACATTATTGGTCATTTTCACAGCTCGCCAAACTAATTCCTCCAGGAGGCATCCGCTTGCTGCTGCTGACGGAGAAGATTCACAAATGTAACCGCAGTTTGATAAAACACCCAAACAAAAACCCATAGACTCTAGGGACCATAGGGGGAATCACACACAGGTGCACATGGTCATCTCAAGAAAGGACAAAACGAGAGAGGGAGAGAGGGAGGGAGAGAGAGAGAGAGGGGGAGAGAGGGAGGGAGAGAGATAAAGGGAGAGAGAGACATAGAGAGAGAGAGTGAGAGACATAAAGAGTGACAGAGAAACAGAGAAAGCGAGAGAGAGACTGATAAAGGGGGAGAGATAGCAAGAGAGAGAGGGAGAGAGAGATAGTGAGCAAGAGAGAGAGAGAAACAGAGAGAGAGATAAGGAGACAGCGACAGAGAGACTGAGAAAGAGAGGGGGGGAAAGAGGAAGAAACAGAGAGAGAGAGAGACATAAAGAGAGAGAGAGAGTGAGAGAGAGAGAGAGAGAGAGAGAGAGAGAGAGAGAGAGAGAGAGAGAGAGAGAGAGAGCGCGCGAGAGATAGA
>JBBPDE010000134.1:11291171-11302274 GCA_037974605.1 Nannopetersius ansorgii
GTGTGTGTGTGTTTGTGTGAGTGTGTCGGTAAGAGTCGGTTGTTTTGACCCCAGGGACAGCGCGTAAAGAGGAAATGGGGGTTAATTAAACATAAACAAATGTAAATACACGGGCAGGTGGCCAACTGTGAAACTCAACATTAAAATCCAATGACACACACCAGCACACTCAACTCTATTCACTCGGTTTAACCACGAGGACTCTTCAGAATCCACAATCTGAAAACGTTTGACATACATAATACGCAAATACATGTAAAGGAGTTTTTCTTGCTATAGGTGCAGGAAACAAATAGCACTTACAGACAGGAAGAAGCCAGAACAAACAGGACATACGTTACTGTAATGAAATCACTGCTTCACTGGTTATATGTTTGGTCCATTTCCTCCATTCTGACAGACTAAACTAAGTCAGTTTCCTCTATGCCAGCGCTGCCTTATTGAGTTTGAACAGAAAATTTACATCTGATTTTTTCCATTAGAAACAATAGCACTCATGATGATATAAGCCACAACATCACCCGCCCTGTCACTGAAAAAGTGGACAATCGGGTGAAAGTCTATGCCTGAAAACACATTCTGCCATATACTATTCAGTACAGTAAGACCATATTTAGTAACAGTATATTTACATTTACGGCATTTATCAGACGCTTTTATCCCAAGCGACTTTCATTCCCCAACTACAGGGGACAGTCTCTCCCTGGAGCAACTAGGGGTTAAGGGTCTTGCTCAGGGACCCAGTGGTGGTGCTGAAGGTAGGATTCGAACCTGTGACCTCTTGATCTGGAGGCAAGTATCCTACCCACTGAGCTACCTCCACCAGTACAATATAGACCTTGTCAATCTCTCTCTCTTTCACTCTCTCACATTCTCTGTCTCTCGTTCCCTCTCTCTCTCTCCTGTCCCTCTCTCTTTCCTTTTTTTCTCTTACCTTTCCTCTTCCCTCTCTTTACTTTTCCCTCTTTTTCCTGCTCCTTATCCCTCTTTCCTACTCTCTCATTTCCTTTTCCACTCTTCTCTGATTAGTTACTCTTTCTTTTTCTTTCCCTTCTCTCGTTCAGATTTTTTCTTCATCTGTCTTGTTCTCTTCTCCTCTCTTTACTCTCCTTTTGTTTTACTCTCTCTCTCTCTCCCCCCCCCCCCTTCCCTCAATCACTTCAGGCTTTTTTTTTGACAAAAGCAATGAAAATGCAAAATGCTTGACCATTCCACAAGCGTCCTCCTTCTGTTCAAACTTTTCGGTTGCCCCTTTTGTTCATTAATACCATCATGTCTTTCAGCCCCCCCTTCTTTAGTCCCCCCACCCAGTCCAGTCCCGCTCCTCATTATACACCCCCTCTTCCACTCTAGTTCCCAAGATTAGGCAAATGAGGCCCTGAACACGCTCTATAGACTGCCCCGCAAAAAAAGGGGGAAAAAAGTGCTCACCCACTCTTTTCAAAGCTCCGTCTACGACCAACCACAGAACCAGAGAACGCTCTGCTGTTTGTCCACCCAAAGCCAGAAATGTGTGAGATTCTCATTCCATCAAAAGCTCCACGATAAAACTACTGCTCTCTAAGAGGGTACACAAAACACTGTAGCGGGAAGGAAGATTGAGTTTAACTCGGGCCTCAGGGACATTTCATAAAATTTCATGTGTGTGTAAGGGGTGTTAAAAACTAATAAAATCTGTAAAAGGCCAAATCCCAGCCAAATTCCACTTCTATTCATTTGGCTAAACAACGGTAAGTTTGCCACTTACTTCAGTCACAGTTTATTTCTTTATACACGATGTCCAAAAACAGGATGGTGAAAATCTGGATTTGTTTTTTGTTGCTAAACATGTAAAAAAACAACAAAACATTTTAACAAAAAAAAGTTTAAGCAAATTTGTGGCATTACGTTAAGGCCCATTTACAAAAAGGGCAGATTTTCTCAAGTCGGATGCACTAAAGCTTGTGTTCAGGCGACTCTTGGGTGGATTTGATCAGAGGCTTTTGCACAAAGTCCATGCCAGCTTAGGTGCATCCTGTTATTAAAGCAAAATGGGGGATTCCCAAATACTAAGAAATTCAAGATAAATTTAAGATAAAAACAAGATACAAGATAAAAATTTCTCTCAAATTGTGATGAAAATATAATTCGTAATGAAAATTGCTTTATTACATTAGAAAACAATGTGAAACAGAATCATTTTCACAAGTAGTCACTATTCTGGTCCCCAGTGTATATCAGAAAATAAACGATAGATGCAGTGATCCTAATATATGACTTTTTTTTTTTCGGTTTGGGCTGGCTCATTTTTATTAGTTGAAGTTGCAATATAAATAACACAGTGTGCTCTTTAATCCTTTAATGACATATCAATAAATGAATCAATGAATCAAAGTGCTGTGCAAAAAGCAAAAGGAAACTAAATATTTAGTATACTGAGGTGTTTTGTTAAGATAAAGAATTGA
Organism: Nannopetersius ansorgii; assembly: GCA_037974605.1. Classification (NCBI taxonomy): domain Eukaryota; kingdom Metazoa; phylum Chordata; class Actinopteri; order Characiformes; family Alestidae; genus Nannopetersius; species Nannopetersius ansorgii. Next base: position 11,293,616 of record JBBPDE010000134.1, read on the forward strand.
AATTAATTCAAATGCAGCCTGAGTGGATGTACTTGGAGCTTGTTACGTATCTACACAAACCATGTCCAGATTAAGGTGGAGCAGACTTGACCATGAGTTTAAAGACTCATTGTGACTTATCTCAACCTATAATAATGAGCGAAACTTCATTGCTACAGGCTATTCCAGATAACACCAAGGCTGGCATTCACAAAGCGGCTGTATGATAGACGACTGTGTCCTAAACCACATTCCCAGGTTGGTGTGATCTTAATGATGAGCTGGAAGTAGGTTAAGAGGTTTTTATTTCACAATTTGGCCTATTTGGTTGAGTATTTACTTACAAACATCTTGCATGAATTAAAATTTTTCTTGCAAAGTATTCCTTTAATAAAAAATAGCCACATGCAGAATGTCCTTTAAAAGTTGTAGTTTTAATGAAAGAATGGAAAAATCCCATAACATTGTTTATACAATCCATGTCTGCTGAAACAATTTTCCCAGCTTGTTGACAATCCACCAAGACAGGTTTGTTCCTTTAGTTTTGTGCTGGAGCTACTTAACGCTAAAATAGCCTTAAGCTTCCAGTTGGCATTGTTCATTGTGCAAACTCCATGCCTAAATGCACCTTCTTACATTTAAGGCATTTAGCAGACACTTTTATCCAAAGCGACTCCCATTCCCTAACTACAGGGTTTAAGGGTCTTGCTTGGGGTTAATGGTCTTGCTCAGGAACCCATAGGCGGTGTGCTGAAGGTAGGATTTGAACCCATGACCACTTAGTCCAGAGGCAAGTATCCTACCCACTAGGCCACCACCCCTTCTTCAAATGGTGTTAGGCTGTTAAGTGATCTCAAATTTTAAAAAGTAATCTTAAACTGGCTTATGTGGTTTCAGACACCGTATGACATTCTGTTATCTATAGAAATGAAAGAAAGTGCAGGGTTTAAAACAAGTGTGTCTGAGGTAGGAGGAGAGCTGTGTAAATGAGATTTTTCAGCCATTGCTTTAGCACTTTCTTACTCTCTCTCTCTCTCCCTCTCTCTCTCTCTCTCTCTCTCTCTCTCTCTCTCTTCCCCTCCCTCCCTCTCCTTTCGTCACTCTCTCTCCCATGCAGTCTCTCCGGCAATCAGCAGAGGTCACAGGTCAGTGAGCAGCTCTCTGTGTGTGCTGCTGCTTCTGTCTCCAGGCAAGAAGAAGCGTAAGAAAAAGACGAACATGAATCCATGACAATGGGAGCACAAAGAACCTGGTCTCACTATACTGGACAGCTCAACGCTCTTCAAGACCACACTTACACTGGCTTGTACTAGAAAGTGCCAGCTACTACCAGAAAATTTCACTCCTGTCAGCTTCTGCTAGTTTCGGTTTGTCATCTTTTGCAGCTTCTACCAGAAAAGTGAGCTTCTGTTTGTCATCTACTGCTACTTCTACCAGCTCCCATTAGAAAAGTAGGCTTCTGCCTTCACCACTTCCAGTAATTTGAGCTTCTATTTATGTCATGCAGCTTCTGCCAGAATGTGTCTGTTTCCTTTACAAAGGTGAACTTCTACTTATGTAACCGTGTCCAGTGTTGAAGAATAAGGGCCAACTGCAATTTTCATTACAAACAGAGAATAATTAGACCTGTTTCAAACTTGCACAAGCAGCCTTGTGACAGCAGCGCAACAAATAGTAAATTGTAATCATATGGCCAAATAACTACTTATGTGGAAGTTCCCTGGTTTGTGTTGATGTTTGAGGCGTCAGACGCCATGCTGAGCTTTGTTGGGTGTTCCTATATGATGTAGAACCAAAGTTGTTGTAATTTAAGTGACATTTGTCATACGTGAACAGCACGAAATTCAACCTCTGCATTTAACCCATTCACCAAGTGAAGCAGGGGGCAGCTACGAACACGGCAGTGCGTGGGGACGGTACCTTGCTCAGGGTACCTCAGAGATGCCTAGCAGTCTTGGGAATCGAACCCAGACTTTCTGGTCGCAGGGCGAATGCCCTAACCACTAGGCTACCACCTGCCCCAGAAATAACATGTAATAATAATAATAATAATAATAATAATACGCAACTGTGGTGCTGAATAAAATAGCAGCTACTGGCAGCGTGTAGGAGAACAAACACCTGTTTTAAACTGATTTACACTTTTTCTTAAAATCTGATTTTATTAAAATACTCTAAGGGTTCTAAGGGTTAACATGATTAAGTGCAGTTTAGTAAGTGAAGTGCTGAGTAAAAAAACACTGTATTCATACCAGAAGTACAGGTTCAAAACACATAGATGCATTCTTCCTTTAGATTCCTTCAGAAGTGTCGGCTTCTGTGTACTACTAGGAAGTATCAGTTCCTGCCATGAAAGTCATCCAAAGTCTACCTAAGTCAGCTATGTCATCTTGTACCTGATAATGTTAGGTAAGTGCATACTTTCACATCAACAGCTGCAACGAGTTCCCCCAGAAGCAGTCTCCGACCATTCCTTCAGCTGGACTGATTACAGTCATTAGACCTGGAATAGACTAACCAAAAAAAATTAGCATCCCTGTACAGTGGAAGTGTAAAGGAGCAGCTTGCAAATGCTGCTGTGCACATCTGCCCACATTCCTCATCTATAATGTGCATTCCCCTAACATCTGTTTCTCCAAGAAGATAAGTAACTGTTACATTTCAGCTGTCCTACGTTAACAAGCAGTTCGCTGTTTTATTCTGATGGTATTCCAGGCTTGCTTGCCTCGAAAGGATGAAGTGATCAATACACAAGAATAAATGAAGGTTCTTTCCACTTGGTGAGCAGGAACATCGTGAATATGGCATGTACTTGCACATTATCCTCGACACAGTAAAATGTCAAGAAGCACTTCTTCCTATATGAAAGCCACCATCTTCTCTGAGTGCAAGAAATGCAAAGCACCCTCCTGTAGCATTCTCTCTGGTGTATTTCCTTCTCTTCTACAAATGCAAGGATTAATGCAAGGCCAGCGGGAGTCACATGGGCAACCGAGTGGCGCCTTCCCTTGATATTCAATCAAGCTGAGTTAATCACCATAAAACAAATTTGCTCTATACCTCATTGTCCCCGTGTGGCTAAAGGAGACACTGGTGGTCTGAAGCACTGGATATATAAAAGCAATCTGCAACAGTAAGGGATAGATAGCTATAGAGGGAGGGAGAGAGAGAGAAAGAGAGAGAGAGAGAGAGATCTACAAAATGAGTGAGTGCAGTGAAACGTAAGCTGATGGCTGCATTTATGCAAGCTGTGGCCTAAATCAGCAGGCCCTTGTCTGGTGCGCTGGGACACAGGTAGGGTGCATGTCAGCTTAGATCACGTTAAAGTGTGAAACACACAGCTGGAGTAGTGAAGGCAAAGTTAGACTTTATTGAGTCATCATTGAGGAATCAGAGAGCCAAAACTCAACTTAAGCAAAGGTCCATCCCTTTAATGAAATACTGATCAAGCTGAAAAGTATGTACAAAAGATCAGTGTCAGTAAAAACTTCCATACTTTCTATGAGAGTCTCTCATCGAATAGTACCAGAACTTCTCAGTACGTCCTCCAGGACGCAAAAAATATCTTGAAATCATCATAAATCTATGACATGTCCTGTAAAATTGTATCGAGTAAAATTCTCTTACTGTAATGACATACAATTTTGCATGTATCTTGCATTATCTGATTGCATGAAACAAGCAAGATTGTCCTGAAACAGGCCAAAATTATTAGCCAAATTTAAAGTTCTATAGGTAAAAGGATCAAAAACATGTTAAAAATGTATCAGAAAAAGTTGAATATTCTTACAAGTTGAATATTTGTACAGCCTCACAATGAGAAATATTACATCTATTACACTGGATTTAAAATGATTGTTTTAATAGCTGAGATCTTTATCTTATTGTGCTGTAAAATATAACGCTAAAAGTAGTTTTTAAATTTAAATCCAGTTTCCATTATACATTATTTAGGTACTACTTTAATGTGTAAGGCAGGCAGTTACAAAAATGAGGCTTGAAACATTGGTCTAGCCAACAGGTCCTTAGACTTTATGGTGTTAAAAATAATCAGAGAGTGATCATCTAAAAAAGGGGGGGGTGAAGCCTACCCCACTGCAGTGTGTGTGAGGAGGCTGTGAATCAGGCTTGGTGATTCCTATTTATCACACCCAGCTGAACACTATTCTCGCCTGGATCTGGCCTGGAGCTCAGCCAATACGGCACTTTTCTAAAGAAGCGTGAGGGATGGAGAGAGAGGACACCTTCGCGTTTTCAAGTACACATAAATCCAGCTGATGGTGCTTAAAATGCTGCGATTTTGTGTGTAGATACTACACATTATGCCCTGCCATGTCAAAAAAGGGAAAATAATAGAGTGCATTAGCATTACGTCCGGCACATAATTGCATTAAGGGTGATGTATCAAGCGTAGGCTAGGTGATACGCAACAGAGCGGAAAAGCTGTAGCACGTGGCTAATCATCGTTAGCAGGACGCTAATGGGACTATATTTCACGCTAGTTATTTGTCGCGCTCCCAGAAAGGTCCGTTGTGTCTTTAGTGTCTTAAGGACATGACGCACATGTGCTCGGCGGAAATACACTGGCATTCCTGTAATGAGCGCCAACCAGCCTCGTCCCGAAAGAGGAAAGAACAAAGAGAGTATGCCACTAGCACGGCCCTTTCACAAGCACCCAGCAAACTGCGCTCTCTTGGCTATGCTAGGCTGCCTATTTTTAGCCGCTGGTCATTGTAGTTACACCTCTGTTGTTGCCTTGGCTCAAACAGTGTGAAAGGTAGCTTTTCAGAGGCACCCTTCCGCAGGGCTTGGCCCCTTGAATCCCCCCGATAGGAGAATTACTGCTGCTCTGACGAGCCCTGCAGAATTACAATCTCTTTTTGCACATGCCAGCATGAGACTGCCCACAGTCATCCCACTCCTGTTTGCTGTTCCAACATTTGATCATATGCTGTAATTATGAACTGGGATCCTCACGAATGATGCAAATTTCTGAAACAAGTGGACTGGAAACTCAAGCATATGACGCAAGTTGTAATGAGGTTGTAATACTAGCACTAAATGTACAGTTGTACTAAAAATTTTAATCGGTATAAAACCTTTTTCTTACACCTTTAAGACCCTCTGTTAAATGGTCCTTCAAGGCTGGTTCTTGGTCTTTCAGTGGGGCTCCTTGATGTAAAGCTAGAGAGCAATTTTGTCATGTTTTACATCATTTGACAGTAGTGCAGATGACCAAGCATATAAAATTTGACATTAATCAAAAGAAACTAAGCTCAAAAGTCCATAACTGTTGCTACTTCTAACTAAACGGCAACCATAGACCAATATTAAAATGAACCAAACAGACAGAATGCCTCATATGATGAGGAAGGTGAGGATGTTACAGCCAAATCCAGTTCTCTCTCTTCAAATCCAGTTCTCCCGTTCTCTCACGGTTCCAGCCAACAAGTCCTCTGACTATGACAGCAAATACTTTTTTTTCACATTCAGGAAACCAGTCTTCAGAAAACAAATCACGCGGAAGACGTCTTCTTATTTAAGTGGCTCAGTAGAGAACTAGAAGCAAAAAGCTGCACCCAACTGGTGAAGAGCTTGTGCTTCCATCAAACACATATAATGCTACATATTTGCCTATTGAGCCTAACATTGGAACAGTTGAATTGTACTCATAAAGTAAGTCTGTGGGGGTCTGTGGAATGTTTTCCACATTGAAAGGGGACCCTGGCTACAAGAAAAAATGAGATCCTTCACTTTAGAGAAACAAAAGTGGTTTCTCTGTGGCATCCTTCCAGAAAACCTTTACTGACACCTTTGTTTTCGTGAGTATGGAAAATGTAAATTCCTAGTCAAATAACAAATGTTCTGATTCTGGAGTGAAGACATGTATAATCGCCATACATTGAAAGCATACAAAAGTATCCTGCTGAGAATAGAGTCCCACACAGAAGAGTGGACAGTTGAACTGAAAAGAATCAGGCTGTGCGCATTTTTCTGAAACAGGCCATCCGCTGCTCGTCTCTGTAACAGACTTTTTTTTCCTCCCAGATAATGCCTTTCACACTGTTACTGACCGGCAATCGATTGGTCTTGGCTTGGCCAGACTTCAAACGTTGCCCTTGTGTCGTCCCACTAATCCTGCAAATTACGGAGTAAATCCTCAACCATACCTGTTGTTCACTTCATTTCAGCAAATTAGATATAGATTAGCTTCCATTATGGGGAAAGTGGGATTTGTGCCACGAGACTGACTTGCAACAGTACAACAGGGATCAAAAGGTCCATGTCTACAGTCATGGCTAAGCAGGATCCATGTAAAAAAGTCGCTTATTGCACCCTTTACTCGTCTTACTTCAAAGAACATCTCAAAATAATATCAGTCTATCAACTTGGATTATGGGCCAACAACATCCTAGACCTCTTTTCATGCAAGCTATTGTGTAACATCTGTGTTGGCAAGGTCATGTATTACATCCTAAAAACAGAATGAATCTGACAAGCCTGCGTGGTTCTCCTCCTATGTTCCAGAGAGTCTCATTTATTTTCCAATCCAAACTAGAAGCAGGAGGAATTCCTCAGTCGTGCTCCAACAATCAGCAGCAAAATGGGGTCAAGGTGTCACTTCCCAGTTCCAGTGCCTCACCACCAAGTGTTTATTTCACGGCTTCAGCCCCTGCCTTCTGGAGCAGAATGAGCAATTGAGTTTGACTAAACACGAGTATTATGCATCTGTCTCCAAATCACCAATGATCGGGTGCTTATTTGACGGTGTAAACATAGGGCTCCACTTATCACCGGAGAGCCTTCGCAAAAGCAGGACCCACTGAAGGTTTGATTTGCTGATGACAGTACAATCACAGCAAGACCAGCAGGACAGATTGGGTTATTCAAGGCCAATATAACAAACTCCAAATACCAGCTGTGGAAGTTATTTGTTTTATCTCTGGGCAGAGTGACCATTTATTACCTCCTTCGTTCTTTATTTTTTCCTTTTACAAGGAATTTCTTTTTATGTACTAGAATACTACAAACTGAAGAACTAGTACTTCCGCATGCTTTGTACTCAGGTTTCATTGGCGCTACACCATGTACATTTCTCTTTGTCAACAAGGAACAGCAAGAGAACAACCCCATTACACAGTGGAACTCTCTTTACTCTGTATATCACAGTAAAGAACTTGACATGACTTGAAAAAGTCTCAGAATGCCAAACACAAGCCCCTGTGTCGGGTGCTGGTTGTGATCTGGGGGTTACTTCTCCTCCTCCATGCTGCTCGGAGAATGACAGGCTCTGAAGCCTGGCCAGGGCAGATGGACCACTCACTGTCAGAGCACAGATGAGCCCAGCCAAGATGTTAGAGAAGGAGTTAGCCATGCGCAGACCGAACTCTCACAGCCAAGCTGACATCCAGCTGCATCCGAGTCCATGTTACGATAGGCTGTCCCTTCCACTTAGTGCGGACAGCCGTCACAGTCTTAAATGGGTCTGCGGGATTGGAAATACCAGATTAAAGATTTTGTTTTCTACCCAGAGTCTCTACTCTTTTTGAGTCCCTGATTGTTTCGTGTTGTGCTGGAAATAGGGTTTATATTATGTGCCACGAGGCAAATCTCCAGCCAATCCAAGCGAAAAGTTCAAAGATACTCAGCAATGGAAAACAAGGGCAGTTTTTGAGCAAAAAAAGAAAAGAAAACTGGCAAGGGGGCCAACAGAAGATTAGCATCTTCCCTGCTGGTAATGAGCCCCGAAGATTCTACAGACCTTCACCACATATAGGATACTTAGGACAGCCTCAGTGTCTTCAATCAAGGGGAAAGTGGAACAGTGAAACAACTAGACCAGCACATATAATCCTTGGAGGCCAGCAGGCCATTCAGTGCTAGTGGAAGATTATCTTCGGAGGAAACATCACCAGCTTTCGAAGGCAGAGGGCTGCGTCAATACAACTCCCGAGATGGATTCATTTCATCTTGGTATCCATTCCGTTTTTCTTCCCTGCTTATGCTGCATTTCCCATGCCAGGTCAAAAGCTGGAAGCCAACTTCAGCAATTTTGCCAGACTTCAGTCCACAGGACATGATTCTAAATACAAAAGTACCTACATTCCTGAGTGACAGTTCTCAAGATTAATGCTCATAACTCTATTAAATGAACAGGTGGAGCTACAAGCCCGGTAAATGTATGAAACTTTACCTCCCTCTCTATTCCTGCCATTACTGCTCTCAATTAATGAGATGCTGATCAACACTAATTCAAACAAACCTAATAGTCCTTCGGTGGATTGCAGTACAACACATCTGGTTCCAATCGCCTTGGATTACCTAATACAGAGTTAATGCGGTGCTGGGTAAATCCATGAAGCGCTTTCTACTGTGTTTGTCATCCATCATTAGGCACTATGGGGAACGGGGTGGGGAGTATCAGATGCAGTCCCACTCTAGTCTTAATTAAAGGATTAGAGATGATTTTCCTGCGCACAGCCCATGCCCTGTACATACTCCGGCTGTGTAATACATTGCCCTATGCTGGTCCTGCCAAAACTGACTTGAGTAATGAGCATATTAAATGCTCTGCTGACAGGGGAGCGCAGTTTGCTACATTCGTGTAGGACTCTACTTTCCAACAAAAACATTTGATTATTGTTTGCAGAGAGTCCCTTTCTTTCCCAGACCTGAGTCC
>JBBPDE010000134.1:11308807-11321406 GCA_037974605.1 Nannopetersius ansorgii
GTGTGTGTGTGTGTGTGTGTGTGTGTGTGTGTGTGTGTGTGTGTGTGTGTGTGTGTGTGTGTGTGTGTGTTATTGTGACTTGTGGGTAGGTGGCAGCTGAGGGCCCCAAAAGTTCCAAAACAAACTATTTTTCAAAAATTTCTAAATGCATCATATTTCTTTCGTTCTTCTCTTCATTCCTCTAAAGTCGAGTCATGTGCGTCACGGGTGGTGCCAGTAATGGATAGTAATTTTGCAGCAATTACATTTGTTTGTGCTAAAATCCTGTATAATTGGATTCCTAGGAGTTTAGACTTGTGCGGCTCAAATGTACTGTACTGCTTATCCAAATAAAAGACTGGTGGGATGTTGCCCAACGCAGTCAATGTACAATGAGCAGCCTTGTGGGAAGATAATAGGTCACAGTCTTGGATGCAGAAACAACACAGAAGGCCCACATGTAAAAATGTGGGCTTAGCATGACATGACATGAGCTCTGTCAGCTGAACGTGAAGCAGAACATTGGACCGTGTACGGCAACTAGGAGAACTAGTTAGCCTGTTGTATGTTAAGTCTTAGTTTTAATGGAGCCAGACTACACATTAAGCACAATCACATCAATGTAAGTTATTATGCCAGGCCACATTAATTTAAATAAAGGTCACTGTATAGGAGATGGTGCATTAAAAAGCTTGTGAGGGCATTCAGACGGTGATGAGTACCATTATGTGTAGACCTATATTTTAGTCCATGCTCTGGATTTCTCCCTGGTACTGTTTCCATGTGTTTTGTTTAATATTTTACTACCTCTGTTACTACCGTCTGCTCAACTATTCACGAGGAGCCACAGCAACCCAACAAATAGTTATCAAACCAGGCCTTGAGACGAATGCAAATGAAATGCACAGTAGACCATGAAAGCAATAATGGATGCAGTGTCACACTAGGCGAGGGTGTGTACTTACAGTAACTTGACCTACAATGGCAGGTAAAGACAAGGTTAAGGGATAAAGCATTATCATTCTGCAGATAAAATAGAATGCGAGGTAACTGTGATCCTCGCCTAAGGGGAAGACAAAAAGCAAAGTGTCGTTTTTCGTTACTCTCTGGCGCAGGCGAGCGCCGCATTCTTCCTCTCTCCTTCTTTCCTAAGCCTAAATAGCATAAATCTGCATCTGACGACTGCCTCCCTCCCTGATGTTTATCAGAAAGCTTTTAGAGGTTTCAGATTGATTTTTGTCGTAGCGGGTTTGTCCTCTTTTTTTTCTTTTTTTAAAAATGGGCAATCAGTATAAAAGTGGCAACAAATTGGCAGACTGCTAGAGGAAATGACAGATCCACAATCTGTTTGTTGCCCTTTTAAAAGCTTTCAAAGGCTGGGACTCCATCAGCAGGCCAGCCATGCTGGCAAGGCAAGGCAAATGCAATTCCAAGTGCTAAAATGTGTCAAATGTTGTCAACGTGTTAACATAATCAAACACTGGGTCGAGTTCTTGTTGCTCGGTTGGGCAGTGAACATATGTCACAGCTAAAGATTTCCATAGTTTTTGCGGATGTTACAAGTGTGCAGTTTTCTAGATGTTCAGGAACTTTGGGAAGTTTTGAGAATTAAGTGTAAGTTTCACACTCACTCAGAATCACGGCATGGCGAGGGATGCTAAGGTGCGACCTGTGAGTGTTTGTAGAGTAAATTGGAGAAAATAACTGCGAGGTTACTCTGGGTAAGGATTCAGAGTGGAGTTCCTTCTCACTCACAAGCTGTTTAATTTAGCTAACAACAACAAAACACAAAGAAACATTCTGGCCTTGATGAATGAAGGTCGCAGTATTCACACACAACGCATCTGAAATGAATATTCCGTTTACTAAGGGGTCGCAAAAATGCAAATTGGACCACCTACTAACTAAACATAGGGTTGTTTAGTACCCACTAAAAGCTTGTTAATAATGAAAACAACAGAGCCGTGACTGACCCCAAGACAACAGAAAATTCACTAGCAGTGCTAATAAGTAAAGTTCTATAAAGGTGTTCCTTTTTGTTTATTCATTGTTGATTTTGTTTCAATTTCAGACACTAATTCAGAAAGTGTTTTGCCAGTATTGTGTAAAAAACCCCACCACAGTAGCCTAAAAACACCATTTACTTACTTATATATCTATCATACGAATTCGAGGTTGCATTGTCCACAATGTGGGAGGGTCATGCTGAAAATGGATGGAAAAAGTGGATTTGTATGGATTTTTCTTAGAAATTGTGAAACAACAACAGCCACATTATTTGTGCTGCCTATTCTATATCTCGTGCCGCCTATTCTGGAACACACCTGCTAATGAGAGCTGAAATAATCCATGAAGAATCAACCAACCCCAGATGCCCAAACAATAACTCCAAAAGAACATATAATAAGCCAAACTTCTAATTTCTCCATCCATTTTTGAATGGTTATCCCACGTTTTGCAGAGAGAATGGCACTTTTTTCATGACCAAACTGTGTGTTGAGGTTGGTGTGTTAGTTTGGAACATAACAGACAGAATACATCTGATTTTGCATCTGAAACTGAAGACATCGGTCACTGTGTGTGTGTTCTAACCCATTCCAATCGGCAGCTGTTTAAAAGAAAAATAATCATTTCAATAGGTTGAAATAATACACTACCTAAACAGCAAAAAAGAAAACACGGTTCTCTAGACATTGCCTTAAAAATGAGGAAATTATGATTTTAATGTGCAAGTTCAGCACACAGCGTGAGACCCAGCCACCGGATACAGTGGGACATGTTGTCGGATCCTAAGGTGCGACCTTTGGTGGCTTGTAGTTCAAAAGCTAGCTGTGCCCTTGACCCTGTGTTCGCACCTCCAGTGCTAATCCAACTCTGGGGCTCCCTGCTTCCAGACGGGCAGCAACAGGACGTGCCTCCTGGGCCAAATCTGCAGGTGTTCTACCAGCCATATATTAGGCGCAACAGCCTGGTCCATATGGTCCACACAAAGAGCTCTCTGACACTGTACAGAAGGAGTCAGGGCTCATTCCTCTTTCTGGACAGCAGAGGGCTTGTTAGAAAAGTGTCTCTCCGAGCCTCATCTTTCAAAAGATGGAGACACCCAGGTGAGGTGTAGTGGAGGGATGCTTAGGTGAAAACTTGCAGGCATGCAGGCTACCGTCCCCAAACCTCACATGGAAAAAGAAAAGCCGGGGGGGGGGTGTGGTGGGTAAATCCAAAACATGTTTTTCCAATCACTCCTCAAGGCAGCCTTTCTGACAGTGAGCCCATCAAGGGAGTCATTCGGTTACCACATGCATGCAACGTGTTGGCCACATATCACCACAAGCCCCAGAAAAAGAGAGAGAGAGAGAGAGAGAGAGAGAGAGGGAAAGAGAGAGAGAGAGAGACTTACACTTAGAGGAAATGTATTTGGAAGAAAGCTGGTCGTGTCACCAAGTGCTCACAAGCATGATGAGTTTGGAGAACCTCTTCGTAATTTACTGCGATACCACCATGGCTAATGCTTCCGAAAGCAGTCCTGCCCCAATCACAAGCTGTTCAATTTACGTAATAATGAACAAGAAATGGTAAAAAATGGACTCTGATAAAATACTGTTTTGCCAAAAAAGGGAAAGGGAGCACAAAGGAAAGCTGTATTTCGTATGACTGACGACTTGGATCAGTAAAAAGGCATATGGCAAGAAATGAAGGGGCTGAATTTTAAAGGATGATAAGAGAACGGGCCGAGGAACGTGAGCCGAGGCTTTGGAAAAGCGAATCTTCGACAATAAAGCTACACATCCTGTTCATTCAACTGATGGGGAGCTAGGCATGTTTTCCCAATATGTGAGACTGAAGACATTTGCTTCATGCTCAGCAGAGAGAACAAAAGAGAAATCAGGTCACACCATGGTGTAATTGATATGCCGGGCCACTCCCGTGGGGAGTGCTGTTTCATAAACAGGGGAAATTGAGTGGATAGGACTGTTTATTTCCCTAGACTGATTAACCCCACTATGCTGGTGATAGGAATGGTCCAGGTGGGAGAGACGCCTGCAATGAAAACGCAGATAAAGCCCACAATGAACAGATTCAATTTACAGATTATTCAGTGCCTTTTCAGTCAGTCAGTAAAACCACTGCCTCGTAACATGCTGCCAGTTGCGGTGCCGGTTCTACAGCCGTTTTTGTTAGTCGTTATTCTGATGGACTGGGCGTACGAGGGGAAATTGATAGGCTCCCCCAACTCGAGCAGACACCATCTTGTGTTAACTTGGGATAAAAACGGTATTCAACACATGGAGCGAAAGCAGTAATATTTTACACGTCGGCCTGTATCGTATGACTTATTCATTTGATTTAACAGCCTTGCTTGGATCTTCGGATCGACTCCATATCTGCAGAAGGTTCCCCAGGAGGCCCTATAGATTTCCAGCTGCTTTCACTCGTGATCCATGGTGATCACTATCTCAAAGGTAGGTGTTGCTGAAAGGTATGGAAAACAGTCATCACTCTTCAAATTCCTATATCGCGCTCCCGTTTCGGTGAACTGTGTTACTTCATGGCTACAGTAATCCCACTCATTGTTTTACAAACCCCAGCGGGCACATTTCTCTTCGTCTTGGCAGCACCCAATTCACGGGCGTAGCCTATATCTCCAAGCTGCACGCTGAAAAATCTGGACAGGACCAAGAATGGGAAGGGAAAGGCCGAAAGGGCATGAAGCTCCAAAACATAGATAAACAGTGTCTGATTGTTCTGCTTTTCCCTTCTGTTCTAGTGTATTGATTTCCAAAGCTTTTGGCTTGAGTGTGTGTGTGTGTGTGTGTGTGTGTGTGTGTAAGTACTGGGAAAAGGGTGCAATAATGACCACTCATTACTCAGACTTCATAAAAACAGATCCAAGTGCCTCGAGCTTTGGAGAGTTCACAGAGCTGATTATGGCTCTTGCTCTGAACTGCATTCTAATTGATAGGGCAGGCGCAAATAATCAGTTGTTCAGCATTCTAAAAGCTTCCCATACTTGAATCAGCATTCTGCTGAACATACTTCGTTCTGTATGAATAAATGTATAAATATGAACAATACGTTAACAACAAAACTGCACTTTAAGAGGTATATTATATGATGGCCCGAGAAAAGGTATGGAGACAGATAGCTTTAGCGGCTTAAAAGGACCGTTTGGAACTGGAAAACATGAAAACAAGCCTCAACAACTCAAGAGTCGTTCACCCCCTCACCACCACGCCTTGCTAAGCTGAGAACCCCTGGTGCTTCCTAGCTTAAGAGGGCTAATTCTTGCCCAGAATCTTCACCCCTGCTGGCCAGCGCAGTCCCAACTAATAGGCCTAGGGTTGATTACCCCCAAAAAGATCCACGGTGGCCTTCTGTTGTCCTAATTCTTGTCTTTAAGGCAAATTCCACCAATTTTTTTTAACTCCTACAACATTAAACCATTAAGATGACACTCCTTCATTTTCCTGAAAGTATTCTACAGAGGTTTGATCTTTTCAAAATGGTGGAAACAGAAAACAGACGTCAAAAGAGTTTAATCTCGATACAACGAATTAGAGAGAGATGTTGTTCTACAATAGTTTTGCCTATGCAAGGCATAATGAGGCAAAACTGCCACGGAAAACATATTTTTTCAGATCTGCTACCTCATAACCCCTGGTTTCTATCATCACCATTGTAAAAAATAGTTACAGTTTCCCTTTGCATGAAACCTCTCAGAATAGCTTTGTTTACATATCAATTATGCAGAAATGTAAAAAAACATCCCCTTTTAGACAACCTTTGCAAAAGACAGCCTGCCATTCTTTACAAAAGAATAGTTAGGCTCATGTTGTTGAAGAATTAAACTACAATCTTCAGTGAAGTCTGTCAGGAAAACAAAGGTTTCCTTTATGACTGTCAGATTTCCAACCGCAACTGTATATGAATTAGCCCGAGTAGGGCAGAGAATTACTTCTCTCATTCTGAGAGCAGTCAAGTCACAGCCACAGGCCAAATCAGTTAATTATCTCTGTTAATTCCCCCTGTGCCGGGCTAATGCAATTATACGCAAACAAATACCTGCCGCCGCCACACTTTTTCTTCTCCCTCTTTCTCTGCCGCACTCTGTTTCTGAATGAAAGGCTCATTTAATTAGCTTGCTCGCTTAAGAGATGCGCTTTCAAAATCTCTAAACATCTCACCCCGTCTCTTCCCCGACATATTATCATCCTAAGAAGAAAAAACGCGACTATATTAAATCAAGTGAGACAAGTAAAATGGAGGTGCAGGAACTTCTCTAGTAAAGATTAGCATTTGTATACAGTGCACGCCATACTAACATCAATAGGATTTTGCTGCGTAAACCTTAGATTAGTCAAAAAGGTCAGGAGAGAACTCGGCATGGACCCGAGAGTGCTAATCCTGTGAAGAGGCAGACACACACGCACACGCACCCCAAAGCCATGTCTGTTCTGTTTCACACAGCGTTGCCAAAACAGTTTGAGACAAGCAGGAAATAAACGCAGTGAAATGCGAGCGCATCCAGGCCGCTTAGGAGCATGCAAATGCACAATACTATACCGGCAATCGATGCTTATACAGTCACGGATCGATGGCTAACGCTTGATTTATTTCCCTATAATCTGATTCAGGAGAATGTAGTGTGCGCCTTAATTACACATGTTGAGGAAAATTACTTTAAATTAGCCTCTTGACATGGATCTCTAAATCAGAGACCACTCGAGTCCATGCGCTGGACCCATGAGAACATACTAAAGGCAACAGAGATCCTGCACATGAAACCATCTGGAAGATAGAATGAGACATTACCAAGTATAGGAACCTCCAGATGTGACCATCACTCAGTAAGATAGTATACAGCAGTAAGTTACATTGGGACGGATCTAGTGTTTCTGCAAAGTTGTGTCTGGAAGCCCCATTAAAGACGTCTGGTTTTAATGTGAAATACATTATTAACCTTTAGCTGTCAACATTTCTGGCCAGTGTCGGGTTGTAAAGAGGAATACTAATGTTAGTATTGATTACCTTCTCGTCTAGAGTTAATTACTGACCGCAAAGTCTCAGCACAAACAGTTTTAGCAGCCATAAGTGGAGCTTTTTTTATCTATTGATTCAGTTCTGGACTAGTCTAGCATCTGATAAGCTGGATCAGACAGAGTAATATTTATCAAGAATTATAATTCAAGAATTATGATTTTTGTACTTATTGCAGTGTATGTATTACAAGGCACTGCAAAGAATACAGTTAATGCTGAATGCGGTTGGTCAATTCTAACTTCTAACTTCTAACTTTAGTGACTAGATCACATTCTCCTTAGAATAGCAAACTAGCACACTAAGACATACAGCAACGTAATTTAATACAATAATTATAATCATCAGATTATTCAGCTCTACTCAGTGCCTATTGAGTAAAGAACAGTACAGTAATGTACGTATTATATATTACATTGCATTATGTGGCCTTTATTAAATCTTGTCAGAACGTGTCAAACAGTTCATTATGAAAATATCACCCTGGGCACAGTGATGAGAGACGATGGAGATGTCTCATTCCCTCCATTACGAGAACAATGTAAAGCAGCTATGGACCATCTGCACAGAAGAAGAAGCCTTTAACACCTGCTGTTCCTCCCTCACCCACAGAGAGTGTAAGTTAGAGTGCCTCCCCAGAGCGAGGTTACAGCCTCTTCTGTCCACGGGGCTCCAACTGGACCCGTCAGCGGGAGTTAAATAGAAAGGTCAGTGAGTGTAAACCCCATGGAGGAAAAGCACGCGAACCGTCCAACCCCCAGGCCCCACATCAGATACAGCACGGTCTTGGGATTTGATCCTCCATTACACGCTGTTCTATACTGTGAGTTACAACATACAGTCTCTATAGATTGAAAGCTCACGATCTGTATTGCACCATTACTGCAACATTATCATCCACTGACACATTTGCTGAACATCTTCATATACTGTACCATGATTAGTATGGCTCTGTGTGTCCTCCCCTCTTTGTATCATAAATGTCATTCACATCATATATTATCTAGGGATGCACCGATTGCAATTTTCTTGGTCGATTCTGATTACCGATTTTTTTGTAAGTGTGATCAGCCGATACCGATTTTTCCAAGACCGAATTTTTCCCCAGGTAACAAAGAATTTGAGCTGCTGCATGTAGTCGACAGCGACACAAAAAATAATAATAATAATAGTGGCATATGATAGTGGCAGCTCTACAGCAAATACAAACAAAAACCTAATTTTCTTTAATATAAAGATTTTTTTTTCATAACAAATTTTCTTTACAAATTTAAATAAATAAAAAGTAACACATAAACAAATAAATAAACCCCCCCAACAAAGATCGGTTTGAAATCGGCAATACGTGTGAGTGATCGGCCGATCGCCAATCAGGCTGATCAGGCCAAAAATTGGCCGTTTCCGATCACTGGCCGATCAATCGGTGCATCCCTAATATTATCATATGCATATGCTATAATCAAGTGTTTTCCTGATTCTGACTTTAAAGTATCTTCAAGGAGAACAGACTAGGGGCCTTCTTTCCGGTTCCATACAACTGATATGATTCTGAAAACAAGAATCGATTCATCTCTGATTCCATGCAGCCTTAAAAAATCGGTTCTTTTAGGTTTTTCACAAAGCTGAACTTTACTCTCTGATTTTAAATGTCAAGAATTTCACATAGTACACAGTTAAAGTTCTAAATCTATCACTGCCCAGTTCATTAAAACAAAACTGCAAAATAGCGTTCAATTCATTGTTCTTGTGATGAAAACTCTTTTACAAATGTTCACTCATTTGAGCCTACAACAGTTTAGCCCCACCCATATGCACTCGAGTTATATGACTTTTTAAATGAAGCACAAAACAAACAATGCAGTCAATCAGAACAGAGGTCGTTTACAAAATAAATACACCAATACATCAGAGTTAAAGACACACTAAGAAAAACAGTCTGTATCATTCTGAGGGGAAAAGAGAGGTGGTCATGGAGAAATGATTTATGATTTGGCACATAAACCAACACAAACACTAAAAGAGCAAAACATGGGGAATATATGCTTTTTAAATGGTTCTTTGCATGGTAACATGATTCTTTTCTATATTCCATACTGAAAAACTGTATAGATCTTTAGAACTAGAAAGGTTTTAACCATCACTACAAGCCAAAGAACCTGTTTGTTTCTTTTTAGAACATTTTTGGATGAGTGTACTACACAGATGGTTTGTCTCAGATAAATAAAATTCTCGAAGCTATCAACATAAAACCAAAAAAATCTAAATTCACTAGCTTGAGCCAGAATGCACCCCAATGTCTTCGATAAATAGTGGGTTGCAGGAATTATGGTAAAGGAGTGGCACTTGAAAAAGACAGGGCATACAGGTCATTGGGTTTTGTATAGTTTGAATTTTTTACAAAATATTTTTTACTGAAATATATTGAGAAACTGCAAGTATCTTCAATAAAAGCGGCCACATTTGCAGCAATAGATCATTTGTAGAGTTCTAATTGACCAGTAACTGCTGCAGCTGGTAAGGGAGTTGGTTCTGTGATCAGAAGGTTGTGGGTTTGGATCCCAGGACTGCTAGTAGCACTTCTGAGGTGCCCTTGAGTAAGATACCGTCTCCACACACTGCTCCCCAGACGCTATGCTCCTGGCTGCCTGCTGCTTTTCTGCTGTTCACTTTGTGTGCTGTGGTGTGTTCACGCATGACAGAATGGTCACTTTACACTTACAGTAACAGCACGATGTATGGCCTACTGTGGTGTATTCCAGCAGCGTGTGTCTCTAGAGTCCTGCACAACTTACTCTGTTACTCAGTAACACTGGTTATAACCATCAAACTCGGTCTTTACCCCTGGAGAAGCCTGTAGGAATAATGACCACATGCATCGTCAACTCTGAGTAATGAACACTTTCAGGGTTTGGTCATGAGCAAGTCATTATTTCTACTGTCAGAGCTTCTGCCAGCAGAACAAACTATCGGAGAAAGTTTGATGTTTCCACGGGTACGTTTCCACCTGTCTGTTCTACCTTTCAGTTAGAACACAACGTCACGTTTAGCCTCTAGGCTACATGTCAGTACTCGTCACTTAGAGAAATGTAGGTGACAGCCATGTATTGTGAGTGACGATACCAAGGGCAACTGTAAAAATGTCCCTGTTATTACAAGACAGATCTAGACACTAGACACATTCTTGCTGGAGAAGAAAGGTGTTGTGAAAGAGTACTGTTGGCACTAGGATTGGGAGACATACTGGAATATAAGTGATCGTCAATGCAACACTATGATATGAACTTTCTACATACCGTGATCACAAGATGCCTCATTAGCATTCAACCAGGTTAACAAGAAACTGTATTATTACTTTAAAGGCCTAACATTTATCAACAAAAAATATTCTTGCAACAACAAACGACAACAACAACAACAATATTAACAACAACAACAACAACAACAATAGCAATGACTATTATTAATATAATATTATAATGTAATTAGTTTTTTAGCTTATACTAGCTATTTTTATTATTCATTTATTTTCATTTCTTTAAGTATAAACAATTTTCTACAATTATTTACAATGCCCAACCAAACCTAGCATGTTATGTTACAACTAGGGTTATACAATATCAGACCTATATCAGTATGTTTCTGATATAGATATATATACACACACACACACACACACACACATATACTACGGGCCCAAAAGAGATGCAGATCTCATTGTTGCGGCAGATTATAAATACATTACAATGATAGTATATTATATTAATTATATCATGACGTAACACAATATCTTTGTTTGTTTGTTTATTTATTTATTTCCTTATTTATTTTTGTTTTACTGTGAAACTAAACTGTTATGGAATATGTGTTCATTTTGCTCATCCCTAGCTGCCACGATGTGTTGGAAGCACTGGGCCAAAGAGAGCTTGTGAATCACATGACAGCAGCAGCAGCGCTGGTTCAGGTGAGCTTCTCTTTGTTATGCAGATGAGTTTGTAATCAGGCTGCCTTTGTCTGGGAGGAAGGCGTGCGCTCCTGGAGATGTGCAGACTAATCCACACTGTTTATGTTTGCCAAAAACAGTCTGTGACATGCAGCGGCACCGTATCTAGAGTGCTCTTGGATCAGCCTCTCCAAAACCGCATCAAACCTCAGCGAGGTTTACACTGGTGCTCATGTAAACTCACACACGCTGGAAATGATTATGATCTAACTGACGATTTATTTTCTCTCTTCATATACAGAAATCTCTGACAGATTGAACATTTTCACATAATGCAAACTGTTTACACATTTAAACAATATGTGCGTACATTGTCTATTACATACATACATTCACTGAACACCCCTATTTTGTTATAGTGTGTGTGTGTGTGTGTGTGTGTGTGTGTGTGTGTGTGTGTGTGTGTGTGTGTGTGTGTGTATGTATGTCTGTATCTGTGTGCGTCTTAAACCCTAAATATACCACAAGGCTGATTTCCTCTCTCCTGTCCTTCTACAGCGATGCTGGCCAAGAAGTGGGCATCTGCTGGCTCAGGCACACACAACTGGGCAGTCACTCTCCACCAAGTGTGTTCAGCTGCTCTAGACTGCTGGGGAACAGCTGGTCGATAAGACAGTGTCTTGGACTGTTTTGGAAGAATGTGCTTGCCCCCACTCTCCTGGATCAGGTAGAGCTGAAGTAGATGAGACTGAGTCAGCAGGTTGGGACTGGTGACCCAAAACGGGGCGATAAAAATCTTAACTTCAAAACATTAAAAGTATGAACATTTGTAACAGTGTATGGAAATCGTGACTGACCCTCAGTCTCCTCTGGTGGTCTCTCTGTATTTGCTGTATTTGACTGAGAGCATGAATTAGTTAAGGTTTTAGCTCATTTGCACAGGATTCTGATAAAGGTATGCTATCTTGTTTTGCATCTTTGTAGCAAAAAAATTAGAAGCAAAAAAAATAACATCAAATGTAAAAAAAAAAGCATAAAATGCCAAAGATCAAATTTAATCTTGTTCTCAGAACGGAAAATTAAACCTGAAAATATATGAATTGTTACACACCTACTTCTGTCACAGCGGAATCTACGCTGTGCAGTCCTATGCAAAAGTATTCTCTACAGCAGTGGTCCCCAACCTTTATTTCGTCACAGACCGGTTTAATATCAGAAACTATTTTCACGGCCCGGCCTTTATGGATAAATATACGTATTTGCCAGATAAATATACGTATACGTATTTATACAAATCAATGATAAGCATAAAAACGGATATTTTAAAAATATAATAATGGGGAATCTTTAAAATATAATAATAAACGTAAATCCAGTGTGAATTCGCAGCTTTATTAACAGCATTTTCATAACAACAAGCCAACAACAGAACACTGGTAACATCCACGTTTCTTTCTGTGCAGCCCGCGGACCGGTACCACATGACCCACGGCCCGGTACCGGTCCGTTGCCCGGGGTTTGGGGACCACTGCTCTACAGAGAACACTCTTAAATATGGCTTTTCTTCTGACAATTGCTCAATTTCTTTTTATTATCCTATTCTAATATATATATATATATATATATATCTATATATATATATATA
>JBBPDE010000134.1:11340242-11361500 GCA_037974605.1 Nannopetersius ansorgii
AAAGTGAAAGTGACCATTTGTAATACGTGAACACACCACAGCACACAGTGTGAACAGCACGAAATTCTTCCTCTGCATTTAACCCAAGCAGGGGGCAGCCAGGAACACGGCGCCCGGGGAGCAGTGTGTGGGGACAGTACCTTACTCAGGGTACCTCAGCAGGGCCTAGCGGTCTTGGGAATCGAACCCGGGCTTTCTGGTCGCAGGGCGAATGCCCTAACCACTAGTAAATTTGAGGAGAATAGGAGGGTTAACCATTGCTATTTTCAGTATAATCGCATTTCTTAGTAGCATTTAGGATTTTCAAGCTGAAGTTTCAGATATGGTCAAAACTGTGCTTATGGAAGCATACAAATGAAACCTGAAATGCTTACTTAGCAGAGCCCTTTCTACCTGTGTCCAAAGCCAAAAACAAATGAAAAAGAATGTCAGTCCTGGATCTGTCTGTGAAGCAAACCGTACCATGTGTCAAACATGCTCATTAACTAATTATCCAAAGTTTTAAGGAGTTTTAAGGAATTTGAAGATAAGATAAACCTTTCTTAGTCCCACAAGTGGGACATTTCCACTGTCCGAAAGCTGTTTTAATAAAAAAAACACCCTCCACATATAAACATTACAAAGCTGCCTATTGACATACGTTGTTCATGTTTTCTACCCTTATATAAAAATGACTTTAACAGGACTTTGCTCTGTTGCTATGGTTCTTGTTAGACTTGCCAATTGCTGTGGGATTGTTTGTGTCTCAGATTAAGGGGGGGATCACAAATGGGCACACAAGCCCCGGGGAGGACTTGTGACGCTACATCTGCAGTCCATAATAAGCAGCGGATTGTTTTAGAAGTCAAAGCAGTGACAGGCAGAGAGGGTTAATGATGGATTCAAAGACTGAGGCTGAAGCTTCAGGTCCCTGGCTGTCATTCATGTATACCCTTTGTCAGCAGTTTCAGCATGGCAGCTAGTTTTTATGTGCCAACCATTTAACTCAGGGTAAGCCTATCAACTCTGATGGCTCTGATGTCCTGTTGCATGAAGCTAAATGGAGTGATTTATAATCAATGGGAGTCTGACTGGTCAAACTGTTAAACAGGCATGACTGGCAAAAAGCCTGCTCACATTCTTAAATGAGTTGGTTTTAGTTTTCAGTGATTCTATTTCTGAGAGAGTCCAATATCAAATGTCTGGGAAATGTTCCACTTGGGTCAACCTTTGTTCTATAATAGCACATTTAGTTATTATTCCTCTATCTGAACTTCAGATAACAATGGGCTATTGTTCTTTCTTATTGCTTTTTAAGACAGGGCAGCCACTTAGATCAGAAGATGCATTATGAGATCAAAAGCTTGCAAACACTTGAACATCACATCCATGTTTTATTGAACATTTTATTCCAGAACCAAGGGGAAATAATGGGCACTCTTTGCTGTTGCTATGTATTCCACTCTTCTGAGGATGCATTCTACTAGGTTTTCCATTAAACTTTACAGCCAGCACTATCCATTTGAGTAGGAACACTCTCCCAGCATCTGCCAATCCCACATTCTTGATTTCACTTGACTTGACTTGATTACCCAGTAGTGAAGTGAAATGAAATGCCGGAGTGTTTGCAAAAATTGCATTTAATGCTTGGTTTTGCACATGGTGATCTTTGACTTCTGTGTGGATGCCATGTTCACTATGGATGCATGAAGCTCTTGCGGCGGCATTAGTTTGGCTATAGGTTGCCTGATTGTGTGCCTGATTTTATGCACCTGTAAGCAATGAGTGTTTTAACCCAGCCCACTAAGGGGTGTCTTCATTCCTTTTACTAAGGAAAGCATATTAGTCTGAAAAGTACAGTAGAAAAATTAAGGGAACAATGACGGGATGAATAAATTACAATGATTTACTTTCTGTGAAATAGTAGATGCAATATATGCAGAGTTAGTTGGCAAATAATACCAATTCCTATTAACATCAATTGCCATTACCATTTTCAGCTAGTCTACTTCTACAGATACATTTTTAATTATTTCATTTATGGTCTGTGTAGGATTGCTAGCGTGTCCAAGATTTTCCCCACCCTGATGCTCTATCGTCTATGGGAGGATGGAAAAGTGGCATCATTAGATGATCCATTGGAGAAGTATGTGGAGAATTTTACCATCAAAAACCCACTGGGCAAGAGCAAAGACTCAGAGCTGAAGTATGTGACAGATGGCTTGATCTTTCTGGACAGTGGCGAGGTCCAGATCCGCTCATCTTCCGTCACCCTGCGGAGAATGGCCAGTCAACTATCTGGTAAGATCCATAACTCAGATTTGTATAGTTTTCTTCTTCCATCTAAACATTTACATTTAGGAAACACTCCTTCACATTCACAACCCTGTGAATATAGGACAGTGCTGGTTAAAAGTGATGCCTCCACCCAAATAAAATCTGATTGGCAGTGGACTAATGGTGGTTGCCTTCTAGTAATGGATAGAGAACCTAAAACATGGTGGTTTTAGATAAATCAGCCAAAGATATAAGTACACTATATGCACTACTGGGTCACAGCTCTCAGTCACTGAATTCAGGTGGCCCCTTATTTCCAGTGAAGCCCAACCTTAATGCTTCTGTATTTTGGACAACGCCATGCTCACAACTTTGCGGATACAGTTTGGGGAAGAACCTTTTCTATTCCAGCATGACTGTGTCCCAGTGCACAAAGCAAGAACCATAAAGACATGGTTGGATGAGTTCAGTGAGGAAGAACTTGACTGGCCACACAGAGCCTCAACCCCATCCAGTACCTTTGGGATGAACTGCAATAGAGATTGTGAGCCAGACCTACAGAACGAATGAGCACAAATTCCCACAGAAACTCAAAAATCTTGTGGGAAGTCTTCCAAGAGGAGTGGAGGATGGTATGACTGCAAAGGGGGACCAACTCTGTATGAAAGTCTAGGCATTTGAATGCAACGTCATTAAAGTCCCTGTTGCTGTCCTGATGTTCTAATACTTTTGTCCATGAAGTGTATAGGGCTGCTGTATGTAATAAAGCATAAAGATATGTTTTAATTAATAGAGGACACTCAATATATTGTTACCTTGACAGACAGTTTTGTGGATAGATGCACTTCAGCTAAACTAAAGTTTAATATGTTATTTGGTCCTGCGTACTATTCTATAGTGCAGCATATCTTATAGCCATTTTAAATTGTTTCCACAGTTTTGCAATGTTCTCTTGTTCCAATACCCAGTAAGCAATACTTATATTAGTTGTATATTTCCAGCAGTTTGGGAGATTTGATTATTATGCGCAATATTACATTTGACAGAATATCAGCAGTTACATTCAAATTTACTAAAATAATTTAGTCCGTTGAGAGACAATTCATTCAGGATCACCCACGTGGGACTAATGCATCTCTGTCTTAATTCATTATATGTCCATATTCAGTAGCTGATGGAGTGTGTTGACCCATGGAAAACCCACTGACCCCCCTGCACATTATAGTTCCATCAGAATAATAAACCCCAATTAGGAAACACGCTTTTTCTCTAAGAAGTATTAAGCAATATAGCTTCTAGAAATGAATGCTTAACTCAAGATGAACTGTGTAATATGCCTTTGCTGCATTGTGCCCCTCTGTTACTATCCCCATAATTATTATTCCAGTTCATTTTTGAGAATTCATATTTTTCATTTCTCTCCATATTATGGTCTGCAGGTTTACCTAGAAGACTTCGGGCCACTAACCTGCTGTGGAAAGGCAAGACTCAAGCTGCGATTAATCTTCTACAGGATGATGTGTTGGTTGCAGATCCAGGAACAAAGTAGGTTTTCACCACACATTTATTATTATAAATAAATGTATTATCTACACGAAGAAACTATATGTTATATGTATTCTAGCTATATACATATATATATACACACACTATGGGGACAAAAGGATTTGGATGCCTGACCATTACACCAATAGGGACTTTAATGATATTGCATTCAAATACCTAGACTTTATGTTGCACATCTCCATTCCAGTTTGTCCCAAAGGTGGTGGATGGTGTTGAGGTTATGGCTCTGTGTGGACCAGTCAAGTTCTTCCACACCAAACTCATCCAATGATGTCTTCATGTCTCTGTTACAGCATGACTGTGACACAAAACTGTGTCCACAAAGTTGGAAGCATGGCGTTGTCCAAAATGTCTTGGAATTCTGAAGAATTAAGCTTGCCCTTCACTGGAAATAAGGGGCCACCAGAATTAAATAATTAAGAGGCCCCAATATTTTTTATACACTATGTATGCAATTCATTTTTACATGACCATTTTGAAGCCTTGTTCTGTCCCTCAGAATTCAGCAGCCTTTGTTTTCCATTGACTATTATATGTTAATGGAATTTGTTCTGATCGGCTGTGCTTCATTCACAGGCTTACTTACCACACCGCAAAATCACAACACATGTCAGAATCTTTCCTTTCGTGGCTTTCATGGCTTTCCATTCTTTTGTACAGCGTTTATGTTAGTCCAGTGGGAAATAAACAATTGAGTACCAACCTAAACGCTATTCAAGTCTGTCTTACCCAGGCAGCACAAAGCATTAAGCCTTCAGAGCGGCAAATAATGGTTGCACAATAGACAGTAAAAAAACAATTAAAAAGGAAGTAAGTTATCTAGGACACAATTTGGTCATGCCACATTAAGTGTTTTAGCTTAAAAAAGTTTGTGAGAGATGATTGTAAATGTAAGAAGAGGCGTTTAAGATGTGCATGCTCTTCCAAATTTTTTATGTCATTTAGTCGTAGGGTCCCAATTACCCAAAGCTAATGTTCCCTCTCACATCCCTTTTGTTTCTTAAGATGTCACTACAGCAACTTGGCGTTCTCCCTGTTGGCACATGTCCTGGCTGAGCGAGTGGCACGAGTGAACTATCAGCGGTGGATCTCCGACAACATCTTAGACCGGCTGGGGATGGAGGACACAGGCTTTGACATCACTCCCAGCATCCATAGCCAGATGGCTGTTGGTGTTTACATCAGTGGGCAGCCCGCACCGCTTTATGACCTCGGCTGGTATCGTCCCTCAGGTCAGATGTACTCCACAGCGGCTGACCTTGCCAAGTTGGCCATGATGCTTCTGGGCTCTTATCACCGGAAGCTTCTTGAACCAGACACACTGAAGATAATGCTAACTCCTCTGTTCCGCTGCGATAAGGACTACTTCGCTAACCGCACAGGAACACCTTGGGAGGTCAATGAGCAGCTTGGCTATGAGCTGGTCCGCAAAGACGGAGACCTAGATGGCTATTCTGCCACTTTCTCATTGATTCCCCGCCTCAAGCTTGGCTTGGTCATTTTAATGGCTGGAACCAGGCCTCAGAACCAGGACATAGTGACCAAGGCTTATTCGCACATCATTCCAGCCATGGAGAAAGCCTTTCGAGACGCTAAGAGGAACCTTGCTCCTCCACCAAATCCTACACCATACGTTGGGTTCTATACTTATGGAAACATCACCTTCTATGAGATCAAAGCAGGGCCTGATGGAGTCCTCATCATGCAGCAGTTTGGCCCTCAGATTGAAGGCCTAATTCCAGAAAGATATCGGACAATAAAGCTGAATTACCTGGTGGATCGAGTCTTCAGGGTCGTGTTTGAGAAAGAGTACCCTTGTGTCTTATACGTAAGCTCTGCCTCCGTCTCATTAGAAGCCCAAGACGGGCAGCTGTTCAATTTCTATGTGTTTGACAAAAGAGGGATTTCGCCTGGTTTTGACGCTCCGGGTCTAAACACTTACAATGTGGTTCGAATTGCTCGAAGACCCACATTTTCCAACTGAAGTCTGAAATGGACACTATGCAAGAAAAGATCTTAAACCTTTTAATTAGACTGCAAAACATTTTCTCATACTGAGATTGTTGAAAAAATATTATATGATGAATCACTGTATATTTACATTTATTTAAATTAATTTTATTTAGTGAAATCATCAGTGTGGCTCATTTCAAGAAATAATGCTTGAAGGAAGTAAAAAGTGAAGTCAAGTTCTCTTTATTCAACAGTGAGATCTAGAAAAAGGATGAACAGTACAGGACTGACACAATACAAAAAACTCTTAAAAAGAAAATAATGTATTACATATCATTGCTGTCCAAAACACATGTGCTTCCAAAATGTTAACTTCACAGGAGAAGATTAAATATTCAATGAAAGGAGATTTTATATATATGCTGATTTTATATATATATTCATCATGAACACACAAGATTAAATGATAGATGAAAATTATGAAAAGAAATACAGAGAGACATGTTTTAAGACTATCTTGTCAAGATATAATTTTTTTGCAGTTCTTTTGTGGACATTTCTTAATGGATCAAGGAGTTTGTCCCTTCTTTTCCTCATCTGGAAGTCTTGACACCAGATGTTAGAACACGTAAGGATCTGTAAGGATCTGATTGACCATTAGGGAGGTCTTGTACTGTTGTTTGATTAGTTCTCTTGGTTGGAGCTCCGATTATAGCCCTCTTGACCTAACTTTTGCACCATATTTGTCTGTGTTCTCATGTAAATATATTCCTTTTGTACCATATCTGATTTTTTACACATTTTACAAAACTACTGACTGTCTGTTGTTTTGCAAATTCTCCTCGCTTTCTAACAGCTAGCAGAGTTAAGTATTAATGGACTCCACTTTAAAGCTCAGTGTTAATCTCTATGGTGTTTAGACTTGTGCAGTTGATTTGCCAAACAAAAAGGTCTCTGAAAAACAAATCCGTGAGCATTGAGAACACTGTTGTGCACTCTTCGCCAAAGCAGAAGCTGTTAAGCCAAAAGCCCAACAGTTTTTATGGTTAACTTGTTTGTATTTGGCCTCAGTAGAGAAACGTGTACAATTGACAATACCATCGGACTGAAATTCCCTTGATCTTTATGAACTGTAAATAGGTTACATGTTTCAAAACAAGGTTATTACGCTGCTATATACAGTATATGTGTGAATGAAAAAATGTGTTTGT
The DNA here is from genome assembly GCA_037974605.1 of Nannopetersius ansorgii. NCBI lineage: Eukaryota > Metazoa > Chordata > Actinopteri > Characiformes > Alestidae > Nannopetersius > Nannopetersius ansorgii. The sequence goes on from JBBPDE010000134.1 coordinate 11,347,229, forward strand.
ATATCTGGTACAATTTTGTATTATTAAAATGCATGAGTGAATGTAATACCAACCTCTTTACGAAATCATGGCGTTTTAGAAATGCTTTCTTTTATGATCCCTTACATTAACCCATACAAGTTACAAGTTAACCCATATGTTTAAGGTACTAAAACCAAAATACTAGAGAAATGACAAGTTTGGCCAAATTACACTGAATTGTCCAACAGCTTCTAATATTAATAGTGTATTAATTATATAAGTATTAATAGTGACAACCAAGTCACACTAAATTTCAGTGTGTTAAGGAAACTTCATTGCCAACATCTTGAAGTCTCGAAGTGTCAGGGGGTTTTATGGGGTAGAAAGGTGAATTAAAACAATACATATGAGGAGTATTAAACACTATGTATTGTTTTGTTTGGTTGTTTATATATTATGTAGTCGTTAGTTCAGTATCATTGCAGAATACATATATGCATAATAAAAATAATATAGCATATGATAAATAACCAACTATATAATTATGCAAATTGTTATTTAATACTACTACCAATTATAATACTAATACTAATTATAATACAAAATAATTGAGTAAATTCATTTTGCGCTGCCTATAAACACATCTCAGGGAAAGGAACTAGTCTCTAAAGGCTTAAAGTCAAAATCCAGTTTATTCCATTCATTTCTGTTACCTAAAAACAAAACTGAATTTGGCCTTTCTGCTGGGCATTTCAGTGTAATTTCCCAGGTACTTTCTTTTGTCAAATGGTGGCAAAATGCTGTAAAATCACCCCATTATCACAGAGATGCCATATTCCAACCCCTTTTGTTGGACTTAGCACTTGAAGAAAAAGTCATTCTAGATTTTAAAAAATCAAAAGTGATGTCAGAGAGGTTGTGTAATTTTCATTTCATGCTGCGATTCATATGTCATTGTCCTTAATAATGAGTCATTTGTTCAAAATATATATATATTTTTATACACCCTGAGTGAGCTCCATGGAGCAACACATTTCAAGGTCACATAGCACTTTTCTTTAAAGTAGTAAGAAATTATAAAAGTATAAATAAAAGCGGCAGAAAATATTAACCATATGTTGCCATTTCTGTACCTATAATATGACATTTTGAAGTTTCAAGCCACTATGCTTTTAGTTTCCAAATCAGAATAGAAGCTTAAAGAGAACAATGATGAATACATGGTAAATTCTGTAAGGGTTATTTTAATAAATGACGATGTGATTTTCATCTCATAGCAAATGATGGCAATATTGGTACCTCAATATTGGTACTTGGGTGGTCCAGATGAAAATGCAACATATTTCCTTTTAGGTCAAGATGTTGTTTCAACAATTTCTTCACATTCAAAGTCTTTTTCTATTCTACCTTATTATATATAGACTATTTTAGGGTATGGCTACTTAAGAACATTCCTAATAGTGTACTAAGGAATGTCAAACCCTGACTTTTAGAGTTGAAAAAAGAAAAGACACTCTATGATGATGTTTAATTCTGCTTGCACCCCTGTGAGATACTAGAAATATGCTAGTGCCTAACACACTCGTGGACGTCTGTAATCTGAAATGTACTCCAAGTGACATATTGTCGGTGTCCAAAATATTTCCAAACTGGCAACATGTTCTCTGGTAAGAACATAAAAAGAGTTCACACTGTAAAAATACATTAAAAAAGGAAATATGTGAACAGAAACCCTGTATGTAGCAGGTTTAGAGTGTGTCCATTTTTATGGTACTTTCATTATTTACTGACAGAAATGTACTGGTTAATCTGACACTTTCAGACTTTAGCCCAACTCCTGAAGACCTAAAGGTACATAAGACCTAACTATATCCATCCAGACATCATGGGAAAAAAATCTGATGAGATAAGTTTCCTTTGGCTATTTTCGACAAAAACGTCATAGAGAAATAAGAGTAGCACCAAAGTTTTTTGCAGAGAGAGAGAATCCTACACGTTATCAGGCTCTGAGATTTACCTTCTGGTAGTAATAATACTACCAGAAGGTATAATAAAGTAGAGTAACCAGATTTTGTTCTGGCATGATGATTTTTTAACATTAAGTGAAGGGAGATATAAACCATTATCTAGCCTCATTACAAAAAGGCAAAAGCTGTAACACGTTTTCTCGAAAATGACACGCCACACACTGAACACAATGAAATTGTAAGAAATGAATAGAACTGTGTATGATAATGCAGTTCAGTGAACTGCTACTGCTGCAATTATACACACAGTAAACTCTGAATTAGTTTTCGAACATATTCGCATTATTGTGGTTGAGGTGTGCACTGTGTGGTTGGTGTCTGGCACCTTTATTATAACACAGCATCACTTCTTGGTGTAACATCCTTTTAGTCCCATCTGAAAGAAGGTGAGAAACTGAAAAGCAATAAGCTGTGAGCCTTTAGGAAGTGTGGTAAAAACCCACAAACCCACAAACCTGAATGGCTTTGACTAAACTGGAAACTGTTTCAATAGGGCTGTAAATCTAAGACCTCACTACAAATCAGTTAAATGATATTCAACCATTTAATGGAAAACGCAATTACAAAATTCATATAATTTTCATTTTTCACATGTATTTAAAAAATAATTGATTCAATGTTCAGTTGATTTATACTGCATGGGATGAATGTCAATTATTACACATTTTAATACAGGCCTATGCAAAGCAACCTCCCCACATCACCATTTATATATATATATATTTTGGTATGTATGCATATTTTCCAATCCAAATTAGCCCTATAATTATTATATATCTACATAATGTGTTCACATTTCTAACCAAATATGATATTTAAGCCTGCACAAAAGCTCAATAAGATCCTAAAAAATCCCATAGAGTCCATAGATAATAGAACTATAAAATTAATTCGGAATTGGTCCCTTACAACCGACCACTATTAATACTTATGTATTTGTTCTGGAAGAGAACAAAAGCCATACATCTCTTTTTCTTTCCTACTACTGCTCCTTTCATGTCTTCGGAACAGAATACAAAATTAGGACTATATTTTGCTGCCAAGGTAACTAATGTCCATGTGGGACTCACATGCACCATCAAAGAAAGCAGCTCTGCCTCTCTTACAGTGCATTCAGTGTTTTTGCTTTTTTTCCCCCCACAGCCAGTGAAATGAACTGAAAATCTTATTACGTCTTATCTTACGTTCATTCACTCATTTTATGAACCAGTGCTAATGGGATGGAAGGCAGAGAAGCACCCTGGCAGACACACACACACTCATCTTTGGGCAATTTTAGCATCTCCGGTTCACTGTTTAGACAGTGTAACCAGCGCTCCTGGCGGAAACCTTCCTGCGGACCTGGGGAGAGCATGCAAACTCCAGACAGAAGGGACCCAGGATGCCCAGGAACCCAAGATCATCTCACTGTGAGGCAACAGCACTACCAACTGAGCCACCCTGCCGCCCATATTACATTACAGTGTGGCAGAAACCAAAAAATCCATGTAAATTAGGTGGAATCAACAACTCTTTGTACCAAACATGCTCTGAGTGAATATTGCTCATAACATTATTTCCATATCAATGAGAACACTCTGTCAGGATGAAAACACAGCAGGAATGAAAAGGCTGAAAAAACAGAACAATGATACATGACACTTGAACTCTATTTACAAGACAAAGGACACAATACTTTAATGCAAAAATAAATACATAATACAAATACAAGTCCTTAATAAAGTTATATCTCCATTTGTTTGAAGTGATTTAAGAAGTGTTGCTTCCATTTACACACCAACAGCTCTTCAGAAACCAGTAGTTTTTGCTATACACCCCGTCTGGACACATTATTGGAAACCCTGCCTTGTAGCTCCACCTTGTTGGTGTAGTTAGAGATTTAGATACCTATAATATGTGCAATCCCAGTGTCTCGTTTATGATTGTTAGGCCCACTTTGTCACATAAATTTTACGTTTGATTACGCTCAGAGCACAACGTTTTTAGCATTTTTTTAAACGTTCCATGCCACTTCCAGTTCAAAACATGTTATCTATGCAAAATGACATCACTGACATATTTATGACACAAAAAAAGTTTTTTTTTACAAGGCTTGTTTACAAGAGTTCTCCACAAATAAGAACAGAGCCTGGCCGATATATTGGTGGGCTGATCATGTCCAATGCTGAAATCATGGGCTTATATTAGTTTCAGATAAAATTTCATAACAATTAGTGACTTTTGGTTCAGACCTCATAAGGACTTAAGGATTTAAGAAAAGTCACAATTAAGAATGGACAATCATTTTTAAAGGTCTTACAAGCAAACCAATAAAAAACATTGCTTGTTCTAAGGATACTGGAATATAAGAAAAAATCTGTATCGGACATTGTTAGTATCGGTCCAGCTCTACCATGCATATATGCAAAACATTAAGTGAGTTAACTTTGTGAAGGAACTGACAGGCAAATCATCAGGGAGGTCAATTAATTGTGACCATAAGGCAGTATTGGACATATTGGACAATACTGGTCTTGTCAAATTAGTCATTTAAAAAACAAGAAGTACAAAACACAAAGAGAGTCCAGAGTTCTGTACATTATGTACATATTTACTGTGGCCTACTTGGTTTCTGTGAAAATGTAAGCATCGAATTGGACTTTTTGGCTCTTGGATGAATCTGTTTCTAATGGACAGTGTATAATGTGTCATATATTACATAATAATATATATTATATATATTATAATTAGTATCGATGTGCTTGAGGCAACAACAATCACAGGCACAGGACTGGGCACAGTCAGGTTGAATGAAAATGGCCATAAATGCACCATCAGCAGCTAGCAGGAGGCACTTTATTTCATTCATTTTACTAAGAGGTGCTAAAAAAAGCATTTACTCTCCATCCTGGAAAGTGGGACATACATGGTAAAGAACGGTGTCTAAACACTCGTTTGGGTTTATAACACGTTTTTGCTCAAGGCCACAAGAAAAATATCTGGCGCAGACTGTAATTAGAAATCCGAATCTCATTGAATCTAAAAGCCTGGACTAAGTAAGACAACAGATCATATCACATTGTTTCCAATCTGCCACATCTGCTGTATGCCATTGAGTACTGACAACCATTTTGATGCTTTTTACCTATTCTTCTAAAAGAACATAGAACTCGGATAGCAAACAAGTAATGGACCAGTTCTTGCCTGCACTTACGACATTCACTCAAATACCATTCACTGAATGATGCCAATTACTTTGTATGAATCTGGTTACTGGAACACAGTCACAAATCCAGTTTTGGGCAAAATACAAAATTACTTTTAACATGGTAAGTTGCATGTGGGCCACATGTGATCCACAGTTCAAATACATTGAGAAGTCTACAATGGGTCACTTTTGGCTTACAATGTACTTACCATTCTAGCAACTAACCCAGATGGAAATGCTTTAATTGGCCCACATTAGATGGGCAGGTGCAGAATTCCGTCTAAGCACAGGTGAAGTCACTGAAATTATTTCCTGTGAAAGCTTTATCAGATGGAGCAAATGGTAGAAGGTATGTTATTTTTAACACATCAGATTTCAAACTGTACCAAAACCATGCAGTGATTTGTCACATTAAAGTGGTCTTGAGCTCCTGCTCCCAGGTTCTGTTGAAGATCACAGACGGCTGGGCGCCTGTAGGGTCAGCAGTGGCAGTCTGCGTGTTGGGCAGTATGGCTGCAGAGCCTTTAGGAAAGGATGCCCGTTTGCAGGATGGCGGAGAGCTGTTCCTGGACGTGTTTCCATCCGACCCGCTGCACATCAGCTCGAAGAATCGCTCGCGGAAACGGCTGGACAGCAGGTTGTAGATGATGGGGTTGACGGCGGAGCTCAGGTAGAACAGCACGCCCGACAGGATGTGGACGTACTCGAATACGTTGTGCATGTAGTCAGTCCATTCCGTGATGAAGCTCCACAAGAGTCGATCAATGTGGAACGGAGCCCAGCAGATAGCAAAGACCAGAACCACCACAGCTGAAGGAAACAGTGAAGGAGAAGGAAACAGAAATGAATGCGTGTCCCATTCACATTAGCACCATCGACAGTGACTTACAGGTGCTTTTAAAGGCAAGTAATGGAATACCAAATCTGCCTCATCTCCACACTTAACCCCTTGCCATTTAATTGCCATTAAATGGATAGTCAGTGAGGAAAGGCGGGTAAGGTTGAGGTGTCAGTCAAATGGCACGAACCACGAAATGAGTGCAGTAGCCAAGTAATTACCAGGGCGGCTCATGTGCTGACAGAAAACAATACATTACAGAGAAATACAGTGATGTCTAGGTTACAGAAAGAACGTTTCTGTGCTGGTTTAGTTTTAAAGGTGAGTTTTTCTTCAACTCAAAAGCGACCCAGTCTGCCAACCAAACAAAATGTCTGTGTGACATTTGTTATTCCAGTCACATTTTCTGTTTTTATATTTAGAGAGCGGTTGATTTCGTTATCAATTCAGAAACGGAGCTGCAGATGATCTTTCGTGCTGAGAATGTCACGTCATGTTTAGCAGGATTTTCATTTATGAACATTTATGAACGCATGCTTCCCGGGCAAATACCGTTTAAGAGCTGCATGTGTGGGTCACCAAAACGTCCAGGTTTCATGCATGCAAAGGCTAAGGCTAATAGAAATTTACATAAATAGTAAAGGTGCAGTGATTTCAATACATTTATTTTTCAACACATTATATGAACATTTTAATTGTCCTTTTGTGAATTCAGGTTTGGGGGCCAGAAAATAAATGCTAATTAATACATTTTAAAGATCATTACTTGTTTAAAAGATTCTAAAGATCACAAAATGCTACTTTGCAATACTTTAATATATTTTGAATCACCAATAAATCGATTCTTGATTTTAGGATCGAAAATCGCATGGAACCTAAAAAGGGTTGCTGAAAGATACACAATAGTTTCTTTTAAATGGCAACATTACATTCTTTACACTATAAACAGGGATAAAGAATAAGACAATCTCACTGCTGTAAATACAATGGGGACCTGTGAGAAGAGGGAAAAGAGGTACAAGGAATAGGAATCGCCACAAAGGTAAAGAGCTATAAATACACCAGGAGTGAAAATGGAGAAAGAACATCTTTAAAGTGTTCGGTTGTCAGAAATGAAGGTATACAGTGGCATACCTACACCAGCCTATACTCATCCATTCATCCACCCATTATCTGACCTACCTATGCCTATCCCTGCAATCACTGGACGAAAGGGAAAGAAATAACCTGGACAGGTCACCAATCCCTTCATTTATTGCAAAAGCATGAATGAAGAAAATTCAAACAAATAAATGTATGTTACTAAACGATCTACTTGTACTTTACGTAGTTACTACATTTATGGCATTTATCAGACGCTTTTATCCAAAGTGACTTCCATACCCTAACTACAGGGGACAGTCTCCCTGGAGCAACTTAGGGTTAAGGGTCTTGCTTAAGGACCCAGTGGTGGTGCTGAAGGTAGGATTCAAACCCATGACCTCTTGGTGCAGAGGCAAGTATCCATACCCACTGAGCTACCTCCAAAGTTACTATACACCCCCTCTTGCTCTTTATATCTAATTCTGTATTCTTTATAATCCATTTAGCTGATCAGTGTTCTTGTACAGATGATGCATCTCTCAGAAATGCAGCAATAGAATAAAATGTGGGCTCTGATCCTACAAATGTGCCTTATTAAAGTCCAAGGACATAGCTGGCCACACTCTTTCCTTGAGAATCAGAAGAAGAACATGCAAGCTTTCACTCTTCTAGTTTTCTAGTTTTATGTGATGGGGAGACAAAGCTGAAAATACTCATGATTAAAGAAGAAATAAAAGGAATAGCAATGCAATCTTACTGGGTCTTCCGACTTGCAGCTGGCTCAGAATGCAGCAACTCAGCTGGTCTTCAACCAACCCAAAAGGTCGCATGTCACACGACTGCTGACTGACCTACAGTGGCTACCCATGGCTGCTCTAATTAAGTTCAAGTCACTAACTCTTGCCTACAGAGCAGCATCAGTGTCTGAACTCAGTTACCTTAATCCTATCCTTCAGCCTTATGTTCCGACTCTCTTCATCCACCCCTCCAAGAAACACCTCTTGTCTCTGCCATCCATACACACAAGGCAAACCCAGTCCAGACTCCTCTCTTTTGTAGTTTCCCGCTGCCTCTCTTTTGTGGTTTATGAGCTGCCAAAGGCGATCAGAGCAGCAGAATCCCTCTTTAGCTTCAAAAACCTCCTGAAGACCCATCTGTTCAGAGAACATCTCCTCTCCTGGTGCAACTTCTTCCACTATTTTTACATAAAGATTTTTGTACTTAGAACGTTCCTCTGATTCTCTCAATGTCCAGAAACTTGAGTGTTTCCTCTTATTGTAAATCACTTTAAATAAAAGTGTTTGCTTTTTAACTGTTGACCTGCTCCAGGCCCTCTATTCTAACCACGTGAAGAGCTGGCAAAGAGCTGATAAGCAGCAGGACAGCACAGTTTATGAACAGGTTTTTGAAACACTGTTAAAGAAGCAAATCACAAAAGCAACACGATCTAGAGAGTCAAAGTGTTTCAGTGAACTAGTGTGAAATTCAAAAACTTAATATGGGGTGGCATAGTGGCACCTCAGAGCACCTCACAGCTCCTACTGTTTTTGAGTCCTGACCAGGCGGCAGAGGGGCCTTTTCTGTGTGAAGACTAGCACGTCATGGAAATTGGAGGTGCTGAAATCCTCCTATTTGTGTGTGTGAGTGTACTTCTCTGTGTGGCCACCCTGTGATGGACTCTCCAGGGTTTCTCTGCCTTTTGCCCAGTAACTGCAGGGATAGGCTCCAGCATGCCCCACTCCCACATATCTCCTACCCACAACTCCTGCTTCCCACTATAGATGGATGGATGGATATTTAAAGTCTCTTTACCAGTACAGATCAGCAAATGTTGGAAGGTTGTGGATTAGGCCCAGCAACATTTAGTGGGGAAATGCCTCTTTAAGCTCACTACATTTTTAAATAGTCTGCTAAAAACTAACTAAACTAAACCAGGCTTTACAAAGTTTAAAATGCTACATTGATCAACACAGGACAGTTTGCATGCGTTGGCTGGGTTTTAGGGATGTGTTTTATTTTGTGGGGCAGATCTTTAGCGATTTGTTCTAAATGTGTCTCTCCATTGATTTTCTCCTGAATGTGTAGCTCCTTTGGGTGTAGAATTTTCAGGAAACAATGTACTAAACCAGTGACCCCCAACCCCCGGGCCGCGGACCGGTACCGGGCCGTGGGTCATGTGATACCGGTCCACGGGCTGCACAGAAAAAAAAAATACTTGTATGAAAATGCTGTTAATAAAGCTGCGAGTACACATTGGGTTTACGTTTATTATTATATTTTAAAGATACCCCATTATTATATTTTTAAAATATCCCCATTTTTATGCGCATCATTTATTTGTATAAATACGTATACGTATATTTATCTGCCACTCCTTAAAGGCCGAAAAAATAGTTTCTGATATTACACCGGCCCGTGACAAAATAAAGGTTGGGGACCACTGTACTAAACAGTATTTTTGGGTACAAAGCTGTCATTGAGGTGGGAGCCTCAATGGTACATGTTTAGTTAACCCTCTCCTCTCAACACTCCATTCATGATTTAGTTGTGGTGCCAGGTTTCCCATAGATCAATTCATGCTTTTAATCTTCACTTGCAAAAGATCAGATCGCTCTTTGTACATAAACTGATGCCACTATGTCAATGATGTCTACTACAGAAGACAGAGCTGTCAAAGACAAGCGTTTAATGTTCTGTCTGTCTCGCTCACTGACTCTTTGTTGTTTGCTGTCAAACCGTTCAGCAATTGTATTCAATCAGAATAGAGTATTGCTTTTTAATCATTTTCATAGCTGCTATTTTTTATACAACATTTAGAGCTTATTTCCCATCTACTCTGGAGTACATCTGGCAACAGACTTCAAGAACCATCTCACTTAATCAGTTAAAAGGGTCTAAAACACGCTCTCTAGGTCTAAAGTATATTTCACGCTAATATGATGAATGCTACTCAGAAGTACGTTATATTACATATTAAAGTTCAAACAGCATGGGGACAACTCTAGCTATTAAGTATGTTTGCCCCATGGTATGACATATGATTCATAGGTTAATGTGGGTAAACGCGGAGGGAGACTGAGCCCAGCACAGTCTAATGAAGTACTTCTGGCAGTGAAAGCCATTAGATTTTGGAACTCACTCAGTGCTTCTCAGCCAATTTCACTGTGGCATAACCTTCAATAATAAAAAGTTTGAAACTGTACGTTTTAGGATGTTATGAAAATGAATCACATTGTGTGATATACTTCTGAGAAAATTGCATGAACCATTCATGAAGCCACATATCATGAAAATTATGATATATGTAATTTAACAATATGTAAGTCATTCAAACCATGTAAATATAAATAATAAAAATATTTGTATTGCTCTCTTTCTATCTCTCTCGTATATATATTAGGGATGCACCGATTGCAATTCTCTTGGCCAATTCCGATTACCGATTTTTGTGTAAGGTGATCGGTCGATACCGATTTTTCCGATGCCGATATTTCCCCCCAGATAACAGAAAATTAGAGGTGCTGCGACATCGACACAAAAAAATGAGTTTCAACTTTTTTAATGTAACGTGGTCCTTACTTTCCCTGTTTACTAGTTACTTTTATAATAGTGACATGATAGCGGCAGCTCTACAGCAAATACAAACAAAAATCAAATTTTCTTTAATATAAAGCTTGATTTTCATGATTATTTACTAATTTAAATAAATAAAATGTAATAAATACACTGTCCCTATTATATATATACATTTTTGCATTGGTCTCTTATATCATATATATCTCTTGTATCAAATGATGTACTGTTTACAGAACTTGTATACAAAGAAATAAATCTCCTGTTCACTCTCCTGTTCACAAATTAGCAATAATTACCTTTGATGTACTTCTAGTAATGTTTTGGTCACATTGCAATAGGAGAGTGTTGATTAAAGCAGTGTTTTTTTATACTTTTCTTTTTTAAATAAGGTCTGATTCAGGTGATCAACTCATCAGTACCTCATAAAGCAGAATGTGTTGTCATACTCATAAAGATGCTGACTGAAAAATAAATTGTAGTGTTCTCTTAGTTGTTTTCCAGAGCTGTATATGTACAGTAACAAATCACTCACTGGAAAGCTGAACCACTGTACTATCTAACAGTTTGATTTCCACTGTCTCCACTATCTATCAACAGGGATGTGCTTTATACCGATCCAGCTGTCACTTGGCATTGCACATAGTGATAATATGCTTGCGCGTAGCCATGGAAACCCATTTCACAAAGCTCCCTACACACAGTCCTTCTGCTGTTGCTTCCAGAGGTAGTTTGGACTAGATTGTGAGTGATGCAAAAAAGAATATGTGATTTTTACAATCTGTGTTGCCCTGATCATCATCTACCACTTTGAGGCTGTTGTCTTTCTGATTTCGATGGGACATTATCCTTCAGAATTCACTGATGTGTATGCAGTTAACACCCTCTAATATAACAAATGTGTCTCTGATTATCTGAGAGCAGCACATACAGTTATTTGTAATCATATGACATCTCTGGGGAAGCTGTATATGAGAAATCAAAGTGCTTGTGACTTTGAATAATGCCACTCTAAGCTAATTACTGAAATAATTTAACTGATTTAAATCTGGAGAATTAAATGAGTAGGATCTCTTCTTTGCTATCTTCTTAATTAGAGTCTCTTAATCAGTGTGAGTCTCAATGATGCCTCTGTAGACATCCAAACAAGCAAATTAACAAAAACTCATCGAGCTCTACATTAATTTGTAGCACAAATTGCACAAATACTCCTAAACATAAAACTGACATGGTAGGACTTGAAAGTGGTTGTGTGAGAGGGAGCCAATGCATTTTTTATTCTCCGTTAGTTCATCCGCCATACTGTGCATACATTAGCCTGGGACCTGCCACAAGTCTGATTCAACCATTTAAGTAAGTAATTGAACATTTTCAAATGAAGCTGGATGCAGAATTCTGGTCAAATGGTAAACTCAATGTTCATTGCAGTGTCTAAGCAGAGTTGAAGCCTGCAGCTTCTATGGCCTCAGTCAATATGCTGTAGCATGTGTGGTTGTTGAAAAATGTGTGACTGTGACTCACCCAGCATCTTAGTGACCTGCCTCCTCCTCCCACTCTCCACTTGGATCTTCCAGCTGGTTCCTACACTGCAGTTCTTGCCCAACTTTGTTCCCTGCTGCCTCTGCTCCCTGCCCAGCTTAAATCCAATCACTAGGTAAAGCACACTGATTACCATCATGGGTACAAAGTAGAAGAGCACAGTGGTCAGTTGGATCACCAGATTGTAGATCCACTGGGGCTTGAGAAGGTTGCAGGTGGCCGATTCCAGCACCTTGTCAGGCAGGTAAAAATAGTGAAGGCCATGGAGGGAGGTGTTTGGAATGGCACAAACCAACGACACAGCCCATACCCCTCCTATAACCCTCTGGGCATGCTTGTTGGTGATGGTGTAGCGAGTCTTGAGTGGATGGACCACCGCTATGTAGCGCTCAATGCTCAGAACTGTGACGTTGAGCACAGATGCAAAGCAGACTGTCTCAAACAAGAAGATCTTGAAGAAGCAAACACTTTCTCCAAATGGGAATGGGTAGTTTTGCCACAGGTCGTAGATTTCCAGAGGCATTCCAAACAGCAGCACTAGCAAGTCAGAAATGGCCAAACTGAAGAGGTACAAGTTGGTGGGAGTGCGCATTTTCCTGTGCTTGGTGATCACAGTACAAGTAAGAAGGTTCCCGACCACCCCGGTGACGAAGATGAGAAAGTAGGTTAGAGTCACAGGGAGGAAAAACGGTGATCTTCTCGGCCCCAGGAGTTGGAAAAGGATGTCATCCATAGGTTGGGGCTGGCAGAAGCGGCTCCCATTGCCAGTGTGGTTCAGTGTGGTGATGTTGCAAAGGGCAAAGCTTAATTCTGTCCCGTTCAATTCACAAAAGCAGTTCAAGGACATTGTGGAGAAGGGAATTTACAGATTCCAGTCCAGGAGCTCCCAGGAGTATGTGGTTAAGTTTTTGCTTTTTTAGACAGTTTTCATCGTTTTAAGACTTCATGATTACTAAAATAAAGGAACAGAGACCTGTGAAAACAAGATTAATCATATCACCATGCAGTGCATGTAGACGCATTTATGAAATACTAGCAGATGGAGCTGTTACTATTGATTTTGTAAGTCATTTTTCAAACAGCCAAACAATAAAAATGGTCTTAAATGAGCAATAGTAAACCATGTATAACCTTTAAAAGATTTCACAGTACCTTGGAATAATACATTAGGTAGCTTTGAAAAGACATAATCAAAAATAGTATGTGCCAAATGCACCAATTCAGAAACCGGTAAGAGAATAAAAATATGCATTATCATCATAGAAAATCACAGCCTAATCACTGCCAGTAGACGACAAAGTACATTTCAAAAAGATTTTTAATCAAGTAATCATTAAGTACTGTAAGAGCATTACAAGTATATGCACATTTGAGGGCTGATATGAATATTTCTGCATAATTCAATATTTAATTGTATTATTTTAATTGTAGTCACTTAATACAATGAAACAATTCTGCTTTTGTGGTGTTGTGAAAGAACTGACAAATCATAACATCTCAACTGCAAGTTTACATTTAAAATTGATTTGAATATTATTGGTTTATTTTTGCTCTTCTTAGACAGTCATGAGAAACTCAAAACTGTGTGATGTCATTTTTTTTGGTATACATTTTGTATAACTGCATCATTAAAATATGCAGAAAGTGCTGAAACGTTGGTGGAACTCCTAGATCTTTAAAGAAGTAAATATGCTCTTTAAATTTACTTTACCAAATAAAGTAAATCATTCAAAGTGGTTTGCTATGACATGTATCGTTCTAGAGATCCACAGTGAGTCAGAATTGCAGGGACCAGAAGTCTAAGACAAAAGAATCCCTAAAGATAAAATTTATATTTCATTTGCCACTACTTTATCATTATTAATGCATAAATAATGTAACTTAGATAACACATGTTGGGGGTTTTAATGCATTGCTTTGTATGTACACTACCGGTCAAAAGTTTTAGAACACCCCATTTTTTCTGTTTGTTTGTATTGAAATGCAAGCGGTTCAGTGTCTCAATGTTCATTCGGCAGAAATTTCTTCCCAGCTCTGCAGCAGGAGTTCCCATAAGTGTGCAGC
>JBBPDE010000134.1:11368979-11393979 GCA_037974605.1 Nannopetersius ansorgii
TAAACTTTTGATCTGTCATCTACGTTCTATTACAAATAAAATATTGACATTTGCCATCTCCACATCATTGCATTCAGATTTTATTCACAATTTGTTTAGTGTCCCAACTTTTTTGGAATCCGGTTGGTAATAAAATACATTTTAAAGCTACGACTGGAGTGGGACTGACTGCAGGGTGCATTCTTATCTCAATGGGCTGCTCTGGGACTGCCAGAGTATTGAGGTTTCTACTGAGAGAGTCCAGTTACCTTTAGATGTTTCTTTGAAACAGGGGCTGTTATAAATATAAATATTTATATGTAATGACACTTTGACCCTAAACATGGAGCTTTTTGTAAACCGCAGAATGCTGAGGGTCCTGACATTCTACGTCATAAAACCATACAAAAACAATACACACACACACACACACATTCCAGTCATCCTCTGGGAATGCTCTCGTGCCGCAAATGATTGACTGGTTTACAGGATCAGTGACGAATTACTGACGCATGCTTGTGGTTTACTGCCTTGTTGAATGGCAGCATGAGCCAGCACAGCAATCCTCGATCCAGCTATCCGACACACCGCACATCTGAAATGGCTCCTGGTCAGGAAAGTCGAGAGCGAACGTTAGGTATTTTCCGATCTGAGAGCAGCAGTGAGAGAGAATTACATGTTGTAAATACTGTAAATCTAAATTAAAGTAATACATTTACAGCATTTAGCTGACGCTTTTATCAGGAGCGACATACATCAGTGCTCAAGTCGTCCACATCTGTTCTTCAAATCTGTAAAGCTAAACCTAAATCAACGTCCGCCATTCAACCAAATTACTGCAGGCACTCCTGTCAAAGAAAAGTTGGAGGTTAAGGCAAATGAGATAAGAGTAAGAGTAAGCAGACCACATAGGCACAAACAGTCAGATTCAGCAAAATGTCTGATTAACACTATTTCCTTCTTATCCTGGATGTTATGAGTCAGACAAGACAGCTGCTGTTCACCTATAGGTTTGCGCTGCATCTTTTCTAAGAGGTTACTGTATCTAACAAGTGAAGTAGATTTAATTTATTACCTTTATAGTCACACATTAACACACCACAGCACACAGTGTGAACTTCTTTCTCTGCATTTACCCGTTCACCAAGTGAAGCAGGGGGATGCCGCCAATGAGGGTCGCCCCGGGAGCAGTGTGTGGACAGTACCTTGCTCAGTGGTGACACTAGCAGTTGGGATTTGAACCCACAGCCTCCTGATTGCAGGGCCAACATCCTAACCACCAGCTGCCCTGTACAAACTGCATTGTCCT
The DNA here is from genome assembly GCA_037974605.1 of Nannopetersius ansorgii. Taxonomy (NCBI): domain Eukaryota; kingdom Metazoa; phylum Chordata; class Actinopteri; order Characiformes; family Alestidae; genus Nannopetersius; species Nannopetersius ansorgii. The sequence goes on from JBBPDE010000134.1 coordinate 11,370,268, forward strand.
ATCATCACACGTTGGGGTGGGTACCAAAACCCGCTACTTAACCGGTCCTGGTGCCTAATTATAAAAGACAGAGGTATCGATAAGCTCTGACGTTAACTGTTCTGCTGTTGGTACTGGAGAAATAAAAAAATAAATAAATGTCCTATTTATTATTGCTAAATAAACATAACCTAGCATATTTTACCCGACCAGCCTTTTGTAACTTTTTATAATATTCATTATTCGCCTGCACTGCCGTTATTTGCAATCTCACGCACGGAATGTAGTCTGTTCCGCAATACACAGAGCTTGCGCTTATGATGATGGCGGAGTGAGCCAAAGTATGTTTACTGACTTTCAGCCCCTGTTTTCAAAGGTGTATACACACCGCTACACAAACGTGGGATGGATAGTCCTTCTATCCACTAAACAGAAAGGAGAATACAGACCATACTTTTCTCTGGACTCTCTGGCTCAGCCATGTTTTAACCACCCATCCAATCACACAACACGGACACTAACGAACATTCACTAGACACAGGTGGACACAATCATTAGATGCCTCGCCGGGCCGTGTGATAATGCCGTTAGCCGATAAACTCCGCCCAGATTTGGAGAGGCGACCTGCCAGCTCGCAGCTCTCTCGTTTGTGGTACAATCAACAAATGGGCTTCATTTTCGTTTTTCCGCTTAAGATGATTTTCAAAGCGAAGTGTGTGACTGTGTTTGTGTGTGTGTGCGTGCGTGCTAGAGAGAGTGTGTGCGTGCATCCCTATACTTTTGTCCACAACTCTGTCCCAGTACATTTGTCCATATTGGCAAGTTTAGAGCACGATGTTTAATATCCATTATTTGAAGATAACAACGATGCTCTGACGATACAGTGTTACGGACTGGAGCCTTGTAAAGTTACAGTGGCAGCAGGTAACAGTGACTTCGCGAGATGATGTGTTGCGTTAGTTGCTAGGTAGCAGACATAAATGTGGATCATCTACGTTAGATGCTTATTTATGATTCCCAACTCGAGATAAGATGGCACCTAATGATCACTCTCACACTCACTCATACACCACCTCGAGTTAAAAGCTGCTAGTCCTTTCCCGGCCTACCTGCATGCTAAAATTAAGTTCCTTTAAATCATTGTATATTAATTTACTAGAAAATGTGTTTATTTATTTATTTTACAATCCGTAGTTTTGTTTGTGTAATAGATATTTGCTGAAACATTGGTGTTTGCTAAGCTATAGATAATTATTTTACATTTAAAAAAATAAAGTGTTATTTCTGTTCTCAACTTGTTTTGGTTTTTTAATTAAAAAACACAACAAAAAGTACAGATAAGAGTAGCATTAAAGTACCAAATCAATAAGTGGTATCGATAGAAGTAGTAATACCGTTAAAACCTTAACGATACCCATCTCTAATCACACTGTTGTTTTAAATCACACTGTTGTTAACTTTTTAATGGAAACAAAAATGCTCAGTTTCTACCATTTAATGCAACTTTTTTCAGCCAGGGATCTTAAAAATTCCATGGACTCCCACACACCAGATGCCTGCTGGTTAGTGGTTACCTTGTTAGAGAAAACAGACATGTTAGTATTGCACAATATGGCTATATTTAACCAGTATTGTGATAAATGATGACCCTGCATGTCCCATATTATGTTGACCACTGACCAACTATGACACATATTAAAAAGTTGTAATTATATGTGCCTGCTGTAATACTCAATGCTACATCAAGTGTTAGCAAGTTGGATGTTGGATGTTGACTAATGTAAAGTTTTATAGACTATAGGCACAATAAAAAGTGTCAGTGGTGGGCTGTCTTCATTTTGGATGTCACAACATGTAAAATTACTACGTGAAAATTACTACATGGCATTCTTCAGACCCCACTTTAAGAGCCATAGTTTCTACTCTTCTCATTGACAAAAATGAATGCATTTTTTGTAGTTTGTAGGATTGTAATTCAACCACCAGTCACGTTTTAGTAGGATCAGATTTGTCTCGCGAGATGCGTCTGGTCTCGTGAGAACGTGACGATATCCTTGCGTTACTAAAAGCTGCGCCTGTGAAGAAAACGGAAAGAAATTCAGTTCGCATGAAAGAGCAAACAACCCTCTCTCTCTCTGTATCTCTCTCTCTCGCGCGCGTCTCTCTCTCGTTAGTGACTTTTCCGGAGCGCGCGTCTGTCTCTCTTTCTCTGTATCTGTCTCTTGTTCTGGAGCGCACGGATCCGGAGCGCGCGTCTCTCTCTCTCTCACACACACATTTATGACTTTTCGGAAGCACTCGTCTCTCTATCTTGTTCTGGAGCGCACGGATCCCCCCTCCCTCTCTCTCTCACACGTGACTTTTCCAGAGCACGCGTCTCTCTATCTTTCTCTGTATCTCTCTCTCTCTCTCTCTCTCTCTCTCTCCCTCTCGACATTTCCGTATTTAAACCTCGCATTTATCTTTACATTTTCGTTAAGGGTGATGTATTAAACTGTTTAAAATGAAATGAAAGTGTTCTGGGAGCACATCTGGGGGCATATTTGGGGTTTACACTATTAAAATTGGCATTTTAAGGCATGAACAATTTTGTTCATTGTTTTGCACTCTGAGTTTTAATACAGCACTACTTTGATAGTTACACTAATTATGGTTAATTGCACGTAAAGGGATATTTGTGTTGTTTATTATTTATTTTTATTTATACTCTTTAATTTTATTGTGCAATTAATTGCCTGTCAGTTTGTGGCAAAATATTTTGCAGAGTTTACATGTTATTACTGCATATCATTAATCAAAATAGAAGTTTTATTTCATAAAGTTTATTTCAAAATGGACATGCATTTTCTGCATTTTGCATTTTTCAGTTAAATAAAAAGCTATTTTTGCTACATATTTAAACATTGAGGATTTCTTAAAAAAATGTCAAAGTCTCGTCTCGTTCTCGTGATCCCAGTCTCGTGTCTCCTCTCGTCTCGTGGGAAAAGCGTCTCGTCACACCCCTACGTTTTAGCATTACATTCAGTCTCGTTTTAATCAGACAAGTCAATAATAAGCACATAATAAGCACATAAAGAGAAAACGTCATCCAACAATAAAGGAAGCTTCATGTATCTGTATTTTGTGCAGAAAGGTTTCATGAAACTTGAATTCACTTTCCATGATTGCAAGAATAGGATTTGCACTTAGGGTTTTTAAAAAATGTTTTAATCAAATCAGTCAGTACATAAGCAGTATGTGGGATAAGCAATGTCGGCCTTGTGATGGGCGAAACACAGGCTCTACCCAAGATAGGACCATCCTTTTTGTTGTTGTTGTTTGGCGGACGCTAATTAGATAGAAATCACAGATAAATTCCATTTGAATATTGAGTAATTTCATAACTTGCTTATTTAGTTTATACTATTCTGAAAAAAAAATGATCAACATGTGGACAAAATCTCTATTTATATAACAGTATGGAATAATGTCAGAAATCACATAAGCGAGTCTGTTTGGGATTGCTTAGTGATTGGACACGGTTGTGTTGTTTTAGACATGTGGTTTGCATGACGGTAGTTGGGGTACAAGTTTCCATTACTTGTTAGTTACTTTAAGAGCCTTAGCTCCAGTGTGAAAATAAAGGAATCTTTGGACCACCCAGACAAATATGCCCTGGCGGATTGACGATATGACTATATTTGGAGTGAGGGCAAAGTTGTGTAAATGTTTAAAGAGAACATGTTGTGGGAAAAGGGCATGTGTCCGTTCACAGTGGATGTGGCATTGCGCCTCTGGATTGTTGTTCCTCTGCCCTCCCCTTACCCTCTTCCTCCGGGGCAGAGAGATGGTAGAGGCACTCCTCTGCTCTCAAAGCCTTAGACAGGATGCAGCCGGCACGGAGGCAAGTCACAGCCTCTGTCTGTGGATGTCCAGTGATGGAAAGGGAATAAAATTGTTGGCTGTTACCAAGACAGCATAAGATGCAATCCGTTTTAGATTCTGGCCTCTGTTTTGTCCCACATGTAAACACAGTCGGTCTGTTTTATCTCAAATATAAACTCTGAAAAATTTCATGTTTGTAACGTTACTGAAGTTAAAACAATACATCCTCTACAGTTTGTACAAAATGAGACATAACATAAAAAACTCATGTTTTGAAAGAACTGCAGTCGTTTACCATATCTTTTACTTTTGTTTAAGGCTCTAAATGGCGTGCATACCTCACTGAATGTCTTGTCTTCCAACATAGGATATATAGTATTGTTTTACTGCTTTGATTTAGAGGATTAACACATTTTTGATGAACTTTGCTGGCTAGTAGTCCGGCAGGCAAAACACATCAGTCTTGAATGTTACATTATGTAAATATTAAAACAGAGTAATTTTTTGACTGATACTCAATGTTTAAGTACCTGGATCAGATTGTGGGCTAGTTTACTGTTAGTTTACATTAGGTACAGGATTTACCTAATTGTGTGGGTAAACTCTTACACTTTTGATGTTTTGGATGTTGAGTTCTCCAGTTCCTGTTCCTTTACCATCTCCACCATTAAAAGTTCAGTTGAGGAGCATAATCAAACACCACCATACTTGGCTTTTGGGTGAATCATACCTACCAGAGCTGTCAGTCAGAGGAACCTCAGAAGGCTGTTGTGAACTTCTAAAATGTAAATACATTCATAAATAAATGCAGGAAAGCTAATTCACAGTTTAGTCATAAACGATTCCACCCACAATCTATGACTCCCTCTCGCTCCCACCAGTCCTGGGAGTGGGGCAGGCTAGCATGCGCTTTCTTAAAATCACAGCAAGCTGCTTTTGCATCATTGGACAGCTATTCAGATTAAATGAAAAATAAAATAATTGTCCACAAGGAGAAACAAAATGTTTCTTCGTGATTTTGGGGGTTGGCAGTCAAATTTGATGTCACTCACAGTTTCAAGCGATCTTCCATAGACCTCCATAAATTTTTGATGTTGAGGTTTTGTGGGGTCTCAAGTATTTTGCACCCTAACTGTGACATCCCGATGTGTCATTTGTATGTTTGGGACTTTTAATTTGAAAATGTTCACAGTGTATTGTTTAATGTATGTAGTCACAGCTGCCTTGTGTTAGGAGTAAGTGATTGTGTTTGTAAGTGTCGGTTCTTATTCGTGTGTTGGTCCACCAGCTCACGCACCCCTCACTTCACCTGCCTGTGTTAGATGTTTTCGGCTCTTGAGCTTTTTGTTTGTTTGTTTCTGGTAATAAAAGTCTGTAAAGACAGTGGGAACCTGCCTCTGCACTTTGCTACCCCACCACGGCATGACACCAACATTGGCGTTGGCTTGTGAATCCCAGACATTTTGTTATTGCAGCCTTTGTGAGTATAGGTTGTGGAAGCTTGTGTCATACATGTTTATGTCTCATAACTCATATCTCCTTCTCATAAATAATGCCATAGTGTTGACACTCAAAATACTTATACGATATATTATTCAGCCCACCGGGTCGATGATGTTGACGAACTCACATCTGCTGCTCTGAGGGAGCCGTGCCAGTAAAATGTCCAAACACGAGCTGTGGTGCCAGTGGGGTTTGTGCCAGCGAATGCCAAAACTTTGCGTACTCTGAGACAATATGATGAATTGTAAGCCTGCGAGTAAATACTTGGGGCAAGAAATCTGACAGGTCACTTGGCACAGGAGAGCAGCACCCTCTGCTTAGTATTCTGTCCTGACCGAGCGATATGAAAGTACTGGGACTGGGACTGCTTTAGAATAATAATAATAATAATAATAATAATAATAATAATAATAATAATAATAAGTTAAATTTGTATAGCGCCTTTCCCAAGCTCAAGGATGCTGAATGGACACCTTGGCATTTCCTGAATTAATTTAATCCAAAATATAAACAAAAACACATTGTACAATGTATATTAAGTATATTAACTGATGATATTAAGGTTATAAAAAATAACCTTAATATGCATTAATAGCTATATGTTATTTGTTTTATTTACTTACTTTTTCTACTAACTTTTTTTTTTACAATTTAAGTGACTTTTTCAGCATTTTATTTTGATCATGATATTCATCCTGAAATGTAAAAGCTTTTTTTTCTTCAAAAGATAAATAAACAAATAAATAAACCTGGCAGTATTTCAAAAAGCTATTTACTGTAAGTGTTTATCTACTGAAATACACTTTGTGTTGTTGTAGGTGCCAAAACAGTCCTGATTTATTTTTCTGTTGCCTAATAATGTAAACAGTTTTTGTTATCTTTATGGCTGATAATATGGAATATGTCTTCCCTGTATTGTGGCTCTCTAAGGATTCTGAGCTGAAGCACTGCTTACAGTTTCAACATGCTTTAGGGTGAATAGGCATGTAGATGTAAATGAGTTGGATTTTGTGACATCACAAGAAGAGTGAATTCAGATGAACTTTTTAGCTTAGCTTCCCTGTATGCATGGTTTGAATCTGGTATTGCTCAATATTTTCCTTTCCAAATACCACTAAATAAGCTCTTAATCCACCGTTCTCCACCACAAAATGCCACAGAGATTCCACAATAAAAGGAAAAGGAGTTTTCTGTCATTACCTCTCCTTCACATTACCTCCTCCCATCCACACACAAATGCTAGGATTTTGCCCTGCCTTTCTCAGGTCGTGAGAAGTTGGTTTGGGCAGAGTTGCTGCAGAATAAGCCAAATGCCTGAGTGTTGGGCTGGGTGTGGGTTCTATATGGACTGGAAGTAGAGATAACAGCAGCTGTGGCCAAGAGGTTTTGAGTGGCAGGAGCCTCGTCCGTGCCTTTTCAGAATCATTGTTTGGCCGAAGGGAACTGGAGCTCTGCTTAGTGTAGACCGCAGCATTTTGGCTAAAGGCTGACGGCTGTAAATGGAGAAACTATAGAAGCTATTTAAAGTGATAGACTATTTCAGCCAAGAATTTACACAGATTAATGCCAAGACATGCTTGGTGTCCAAAGTTTTTTTAGTTTTACGCTGGCACTACAACTCAACATCATGGCCCAGATCTCTCAGATGAAGATGCTTATTTTGACACCCCATGACATACTTTCATCTATTAAAAATGTCATCTTGGGAAAACGTGACCATTTTTGGCCAGGCTCTTGTTTTGCAGTGCAGCCAGACCTCCTTAGCTTGATAACAAGGAACAGATGAGACACCAAAGAAACTGCCAACCTTAGTCTACCTTATGGGTTCTGAGCTCACACGTTTTTACATCTCCTTATGCAAATGCGGTCCGATAGTTTACATGACAGCTTAGAGCTGTTTTATGTGAATATTTTACTACCCATCCATATAGAAGTCCCAACAGTGTGAAGTGATAAAACAGCTGTTCACAGCACTATAACTGAAGATGGTGTCTTATATATTCAAAAATGTTTAGGAAATGTTGATATAGAGAGTTTGAATGCAGGGTGGGATTTGAAACACTCATTGTAAGTGAGATTTAAACATTTGTTAGCGGTGACTGAAATAATATTGCTGCCCACGGCTGACACCAGTGTTAGACTCCTGCATGAGCTTTGCATGAATTTTTGATGTATCAGGAAATGCTGCAACAATCCACAATCAGAGCTCCAAAAGAACATAATTGGCCTTTTCTTTCTGGTTGGGTTGGGTGGCCCACTCTCTCTCCATTACTGTGTGATGCAAGACAGCATGAAGAAATAAGTGCTAGTGTTCTCCTCCAAGCGTGTTGGGCTGTGTTGTCAAATTTAGGGATGCACCGATTGCAATTTTATTGGCCGATTAAGAATACCGATTTTTTTGTAAGTGTGATCGGCCGATAACGATTATTCCGATAACGATTTTTCCCCAGATAACAGAAAATTAGAGCTGCTGGGTTTCAACTTTAATGTACCGTGGTAGTTACTTTCCCTGTTTACTGGTTACTTTTATAATAGTGACATATGATCGTGGCAACTCTACAGCAAACACAAACAAAAATCTAATTTTCTTTAATATAAAGCATTTTTTTCATAACAAAATTTCTTTACAAATTTAAATAATTTGTAGGGTGGAGGTAGCTCAGTGGGTAGGATACTTGCCTCCGGACCAAGAGGTCATAGGTTCGAATCCTACCTTCAGCATACCACCACTGGGTCCCTGAGCAAGACCCTTAAACCTAAGTTGCTCCAGGGAGACTGTCACCTGTAGTTAAGGGAATGGAAGTAGCTTTGGATAAAAAGCGTCTGATAAATGCCATAAATGTAAATGTAAATAAATCAAATGTAATACATAAACAAATAAATAAACCCTCCGAAAAAAGATCGGTTTGAAATCGGCAATACATGTGAGTGTCCAGGCCAAAAATCGTCCGTTTCTGATCACTGGCCGATCAGTTGGTGCATCCCTAGTCAAATTGAGTTAGTAGCAGTTTAAAAAGTTATGATACATGTGCATGAGCAGTTTAGGGAAACACTGCTGGTCAGTTATGCGTCATCTAGCATGTATAGACATTCTGTGGGTGTGGTTGGCCGTTTTAGCACAGAAGGCTCAAAACATGCCTCCAGAATTATTTAATTAATAACTTTTCTTGGAAGGCTTTATGCAACATTTTGTAGTTTCTACGGGAATTTGTGTCCATTCATTCTGTAGAGCATTTATGAGGTCAGACACTGATTTTAGATGAGAAGGCCTGACTCTCAATCTCTGATCCAGTTCATCCCAAAGGTGTTGAATGGGGTTGAGGTCAGGGCTCTGTGTGGGCCACTCAAGTTCTTCCACACTGAACTCATCCAGCCATGCCTTTATGGAGCTCGCTTTGTGTACTGGGACACAGTCATGCAGGAGTAGAAAATATTCTTCCCCAAACTGGGCTAAGATTGCCCTTCGCTGTAAATAAGGGACCTAGCCCAATCCATGAAAAGCAGGTGTGTCCATATAGTGTAAGTAGTAATATTCAAATGATAACTATTGCACATAATAAGAGATTGCACATAATGATAACAATCCAGCTCCTATTTAGAAAACTTCACATGATCCTGGACCTGGAAACACAGAATGTCCGAGTAAAGCATTTACATTAAGTTGTGGCACATGTAATCAACAGGCAAAGCGAAGGGCAAAACACTAGCAGATGTTTTATTAAAAGCCTCAGAGAGGGCAGGAATCACTGGCTGTCAGGACTATCGGGTGACAGTGACCCCGGCCAGAGTGTAGAACCCGGAATGGGCGTGGTCACATCTGATAAACCAATCGGAGCACCTGTGGGTGTGGTAATCGCTCTTAAAGTTCCCTCCCCTGTTCTAAATGAAACCACACTGGAATGCATGCTCGCTCTCTCTCTCTCTCTCTCTCTCTCACTCACACACACACACACGCCCTTTCTCTCACACAAGCTGATCAAGTCCCTTTCTCTCTTCTTCCTGTTTTTTCGGGAGCGCCTGGACTAGTTCAAGCTAAAAGAAGGAGCCTAAAACAAGAAGCTTCAAACTGGACCTAAAACAAGAAGCTGGAACCGGGACCTAAAACAGTGGGTTTAAACAGTGAAGCTAAAACAAAGACAAAACATTTGTACTGTTTTTAGCTCTTCTGGTGCGTGGTTAAAACTTCGGACCGTGTTGAAACCCCCCAAGAGGAGCTGACAGACCGTCTGGTGAACTTTAGGAAGGCAGGAGGTGGGGGAGGTGAAGGAACCCCCCCACACACACCCACTTAACTGTGTTTACTCTGATCCACTGGGGCTGATAATGACACACGAGGACTCTGATGGATCCTAGCAGAAACCCCCATAACAGGAGATTCCCATAGACTGCTAGAGCTACTAAACACACACACATACACACACACACACACACACACACACAATCAGAGACGGGGGAAAGCGTGCTGTTGGTATGGAATCCCTGAGAGAGTCTTTTCTTCATTTAACCTCACAGATGTCATCCTACAAAAGGGCCACCCTGGACGAAGAGGACCTGATTGACACCACCTCAGATGGAGTGTATCACTCCTCTACAGTGCAGGTAAGAGTTCCACCTGCAGACCAAATATAAGGAAGTAAGACTTTTTTTTATTAAAGATAAAAATTACAATTAACTCTTTGAAATTAATGATACATTTTATTTTTTAAGTCGATTAATAAATGATCATGTGACTCTATTGCTGTTAGTAGGCTAATGGGTGAATAGAATAGCCCGAACCCATCAAGTCATTTCCCAATCCCAATTCCCGCCATTGACGCTGCAGTTTAATCCTTAATCCTTGATCAGGAAATGTAACTTGTGTGAAATAATACGTACTAAATAAGAGCAGCAGTTTACATAGCACTATCTTGTTCTTTTCAAATATAATCTTCTTCTGAAATCAAATGAAAACCACCAAAATTGATTATTATGACCAGTCACAAGGTAGTTCAGATGATGCAACCAATGTAACATCACAAAATCAATTACAAAAGGAAAAATACAATAAGAGGATCCTATAAAGAGCTTATGAGTGGCTTTAAGTGAGTTTATGAGAAGTTAATTAGGTCTTAAACACCTCACAAGTCATTAATGGTCAGCTATAACACACAAGTAAGAAGAGCAACATGGATGTGAGTTGTTTTATGAATGCGTATGAGAGCTGCAATAATGAGTATTGTGGAAAATAAGTTACTAGCAAGAACTGTTTCCAGCAATGAAGACTTTCTACTTGGCCAGGAACAGGTCATTTTTTATTTCTGTGTCATACCTGCGTATTAAGTGGACTCAACATTTACATGGAACTGAGAAAATGTAACTAGTTACTGCTCGTCTCAGAATTTAATATGCAATTTATGAAGCGGTTAAACTTGTTTACAAGCAAGTTTCCAAAGAAGCTCGTTCAAGAACACTTCATTTCTATATAAAAAAGTCTACCTTGAAGAGACGGGCGTACTCTGGCAAAAACTATTTCCTGACAGTTTCACATGCCTGCTTTGAATTGAAAGCATGAAATGCAACCTTCTGTTTCTTTTCGTGTCTGTTTTTCCTGAAGAAATGGACTCACCTTTAAACCTATATGAACTGAATATTATTTTCATAATTCTATAAGTCTTTCTTACTACAGCTAATGCATATAGTCTAAATAGTGTTGACCTTTTAAAGTTTGAACATGTAACAGGAAAGACAACTCTTTATTTACTAGCTTTAATAATAATAACATACTTCTTTATTAAACTTCAGCCACAAAGCCCTAATGAAGTGTGACAGTGAAGGAGAACAGTAATTACTTTATGTGCTGTGGTTCCAACCATCAGTGACCTAACCTGTTAATTAATAATCATAACTTTTTGAACTTTCATTACTGGGTTAGGAAGAATATGATTCACTGAGTTCTCATGGTTGCTTTATGTCGTTTTTAGCTTTTGAACCTCAACGACAACTTACTGCTTTTCTTTTAATATACGTATTATGGTGTAAATTCATTATTAGGTGTGATATGGTGGTCTTTTTATCTCTATTAAATATATTTTAAGTTTTTTTGTATTTAATTCACATTTTGAAGCTGGGCTACTGTATTTTTCCGTTGGTTTAAATATCAGCAAATAAGAAACATGTGGCAATGGAGTTTTTTCATTGTAAAAACAGTCATTTGTGTAAAATTATATTCATCCTTTAGATTCATACTGTATTATACAAGTATGGCACTTTACTGTATACTGTATTTCTATCACAGTATTTTGTTCTGCACATCAAAACCCTTCCAACCCGATGCCAAATACATAATTTATATGCACTCATAGCAGTTTTTATGGCTACCAAGGTATTAAGTGGATATAGAAAATGAATCAATGAATAGACAAATTCATTAGTTATTGATGCCTTTATAGTAATAATAAATGGTGTGTATAACTAAATGTAAATGAAAAAATAAAAGGAAATAAACCCCAACAAAATCCGAAAGGAATGCGGGAGGATTTGGCCTGTGACTACAATATTCCGAGACTTCTCAAGACTGTACAAAGTACTTTCTCAATATGCCCAGTTACTGTAAAATGTTGATTGTCCAACTCTTTAAATTAGTTTACAAGAAGCCTGGCAAGTCTCCCCTATGCTGCATTGTTTGAGCTGTCTGTCCTAAGGCCTAAGATTAAAACACACTTCTTTTCTAAACATCTTCTAATGTATAAACCACACAGGATATGTGCCTGAGGGCCCTGTAAAATCAAACAGACTTTTGCATGAACACAGATAGGCAAAGTGTTCAGATATAATCAGATCACTTTTTGGTTTCTTCATAGACTGGACTGTGTTATCTCTGAACGTATCCTTTATTTCCATACAAATAAATTATATCAACATGGTTTTCCCATTCAGTTTGCTCACTTTTGGCCATAACTGTTGATGAAATACATCACTGGTCAACGACATTGCAAACATCTGCTCATTTAAAGGTTCTTCTGTAATCAAAGGGATTAGTAGTGAGTTTGACCCCCATTCACTGCAGTAATAGCCGCTACTTTTCTGGAAAGACTCTCTTTGAGGTTTTGATTATGTTCAGCTACAAGAGCATTACTAAGGTCAGGCCGTGAGATCGGATGAATAATTTCAAATCATAGATGCCATTCCAACGCATCCCACAGGTACTGGATGGAATTCTACTAGGTAGACATTTCAAGCAAGAAAAGCAACCTATGTAATTTAAAGGGCCAAAGCATAACTGGACAAAGGGCAAAACAATAGGTGAATCTATGACATCCCCCTTCAAAATCCTCTTGAAATACTGTTTGCACTTTGCAAAGGACTCTTCTCTTGTTTTTTTCTTATTCTTGTCATCACTCTGATTTCCTTTATTAGTAATCATTGAAGTTAATAAAATATTTTCTCAGGTTCCCCTGAGGTAAACTACATTGACAAAGGAATTGGGACGCCTGACCATTACATCAACAGGGACATTCATGAAATTGCATTCAAATACATAGACTTTAATATGAAGTTGGTGCCCAATTGCAGGTCTATCAGTTTCCACTCTTCTTGGAAATCTCTCCATTTTGGAGTTTCTGTAGGAATTTGTGCTCATTTATTTGTGCGCATTTCTGAGATCAGACACTGGTGTTGGACAAGAAGGCTTGGCTCTCTATCTCTGTTCCAGTTCATCCCAAAGGTGTTGGATGGGGTTGAGGTCAGGACTCTGCGTGGGTCAGTCAAGTGATTCCACACCGAACTCATTCAGTCATGTTTTTATGAAAAACAGGTGCATCCCAATACTTTTGTCCACATAGTTTGATTTGTTGAAAGTTCTCTGAATTTTATTTCTCCGCAAACAGAATCTTGACACACCCTTCAGCTGACATTTGACCTGACTTTTTAAACTTCACAGGCTTACGGAAAGCTAAACCGAGGAAATGGCTTTTTTATTCCAAAAGTTAAAGGTAATTTATCTTGACTGTAGTGCTTTGCAAAGCACAATGGCTCACTTGAAGTGTAAGCCCTTAATCCTCTGTAAATTATTATTACATGAATCTGACACTTACAAGTTACACTGAAAAGTGCCCCCTTGGTGAGCAGGCCAGAAATCCCCTCTTCTTACACTTCCAGTGCGCTCTCTTACAGCTTATAGAAGGAAGCAGAGAACGGGCAGACTTAAAACGTTATAGATAAGTATGATTTAATTATGAACAGAACTTATTATGGTACCCGCAGGTCTTATGTTTGTGGAGGGTTAAGTCATCATTGGTCATTTTTTTAAATAGTGCTTGTCCCCAGTGATACAGAATGTAAAAGTCCCTGTTGGTGTAATATCAGGCGTCCCAATACATTGTTATACATGTTGTGTATAATGACATGACGAAAACACCTGAGCAAGGGAGGAGACGAGAACAGGTCTCTCAGGTGTGCGTGATAAGAGAACAGGGTTAAGGCAGGTCATAGTCAAAACAATGACAAGTTTTAGACTAGGACCCCATGGCAGATATAAACAATTTCAGAACGTAACTTGAATGTAAATGTAATTTATTACCGGATGATGTATGTCGTTTATATTCATATAAATATGCAAGTTCCTTATATAGATGAGAGTACTTGCTTTAGTAGTTGGCAGTGTAATTAATTCTATCACATTATATGTCACAGTATGCTTATTTTGGAATATTGTGGGTATCATTTGGAAAGACAACATAATTAGTGCAGTTTAATTGTGTTTAGCATCTAAACCTTTGAATATTAGCTGTTGGTGAACAGCTATGTGTTATATTTTATGTTGTTGTTCAGTTTTAGAACAGCAATAAGCCATTTAAGGCAGAGCGTTACAGTGGTCTTATAATGTGTAAGGGCATTTCTGCTTCATGTTACAACTTGAGAAAAAAATATTAAAAACAACCAGGGAACATTCCCAACAGCAACTGCCCTGACTACCATATCATATATCAAGAAAATGCTTTGTGCTAATATATTTTTGCCTCCCTATAAATGCTAAAACCCAGAGAGATCTGGAGATTGTAAGTATATAATAGGGTACAGGATCTTGTATACAGAGTAAGATTTCTGTTCTTTTGGTCTGCGGTGGTGCTCTGGGTGGATGTAATTGAAGGCCATGTTAATCCAACCCTGTGTAATGGGTAATCATGCCTCATAATAAATCATCCCCCCCTAGAGAATACACAGTGATCCCCAGCAAAAGCGTCATTTTCAGTAGATTAAAAGTAGAGGAAAGCCGACTGAACGTCAGGAAAATGCTATCGAGTTTTCCTTCAGATTTAAATGTGTCTTTAGTGCGTTTACACCTGCATTTTTATGTCAATAAGCCCAACCCTGATATAATCCTGATACACAAGTTGAATGAAACAACCAGGTACAAACAGGCTCACTGTTTTCTTTTAAAATGGACAAAAGTATGGAACATAGCGGCAGTAGTGGCAGCCGCATGGAAGCCTTATTTTTTATAGATTGTCAACAATGTTAGAGTCGCAGCTCAAGTGCAACACGAAAGAAACAAAATCAATGACTGCATAATAAAACAATTGGAGTAAGGACAATAGTTGTAATTTATTTACCTTTTTTTTTGCCAAATTGTAATAGAATTGAATGCAATGTCCTACCATTGTGTTTTACTTTGATGCTGTCATGTCTAGGCTTGGAAAAACCATAAGTGGCAACACTTACGGTTGTTTTTTGTTGAACCACAGTGGTCCACCACTGTGGTTTAACATAGAAGGCTGCTAAAGATGACACGAAAACATAATCCCATGTTCATTGTCCCATGTGGGATCTTATAAACCACTTAAACACTCATCGCTGAGTGCAGCATTGTGGAAGCATTCGAGTCCTAAGAGTCAAATGCAAAGGCAAAATTGCATGTGTGGTGTCTCAGGTTTTTATTAAGCCCTAAAGGCTAAGCTACTTTTGTGAATGTTTAGCTACGTCATGCTCAAAAAATGAAAACATTTTACAGTGTGATTTTTCCTCATGCCCAAATGTTACTTATTAAATGTCCAGTATTTGAGGTGGAAAAGTAAGAAGTAAACTTCAGATTTTAACCGTGAAGTCAGGTGCTCAAGTAGATTTATCTTATCAGGTTATTTCAATGTTTTATAATGAATTCATATAGATCTAGCTATTAACTGTTCTCTGTGGTGTCTACAAGACATAGAGCCAAACCAGTGACCCGAATCAGGTTCTCCTTATATAACGTCTTATGATGATAAAATATATTATGTAGAACAGTGATAAATAAGCACATACAACTTTGAAAAACTTTTGGTAACACAATACATAATGCATTAGTTAATATGTCGTGTACATCTCTAAGACCACACAACCTGATAAGTGTGTGTGTATGTTGTTTCAGGTGGCACTGCAGCGTGGCCCTGGTCCCCGGTGTTGGACTAGACGAAGTTATGCTGAGAAGAAGCTGGTGTTGTTGGTGTGTGTTCTCTCTCTGGCTTTATTCATCTGCATCCTCACACTGGGCCTGCATTATAATGAGAGTAAGTGAAAAACAAAATCTACTACTGAGATATCAACCAAGTTATCAACCTATTATTCTCCATGACTGTGTTAGAAATAGCCTTACATACTTCTCGCATGCTGATTATGCTTCAAACACTAAGTAGTTGTAATGTTGGAAGCTTTGAATCAGCATCCAGTTTATTTAAAAGCAATAAACTAAACAGAGTAACAAGCAGAACACACATGCATCTAAACAACAAGGCCGAGTCATAAACAGGGCAAAACAAACCAAAGGACCAACAACAAACTGACAAATGTTGACGCAAACACAAGGGTATGTACACTGCGTGGACAGAAGTATTGGGACACATCTGCTCTTCTCTTACTTCCAATGAAGGACTATCTATGCTTTGGCATATCAAGACATTTTGGACCCTTGAGCATGAAAACCACCCCCACACACTGCTCCCCAGGCGCTGTGTTCCTGGCTGCCTGCTGCTTCACTTGGTGAATGGGTTAAATGCAGAGGAAGAATTTTGTGCTGTTCACACTGTGTGCTGTGGTGTGTTAATAATAAAACACTTAAAGTCTCCTACACTTAGTTTTGCAGTCTGGAGCTCCTAGTTTTGAATTTATTAGTTTTTAATTGATTACTGCTATAAGTATTATAAACAACTACTTTTTTGTATCTGTTCCTTGATTTGTGCAAGTTTTATCTTGTTGCAGTGGAATCTTTACCATGGTAATGCTTAATTACGTTAATTCAGATTTATTGGGGTGTCAATAATTGTGGGATGTGATTTTAAAAACGTGTTTTTCAATAATTATCTTTTTTCAGCAAGTTAACTTTTCAGTAATCTTTAGCAGGGGTGCCAATAATTCTAGGGAAAATGTGTTTCTTGGAAAAAGTATTTAACGACTGTTAATGTTATTGTGTGATATAATACAACGATCTAACATGGTTATTATTGCTAGGTGCGTTGTATATGATGGAAGACATGTTTTGATACCCAAGTTAAACAAGCATTCGCTCAAGGAAGTCATCCATATCACACTCCGAGCATATTTTTTTAAGCTTAGCGAGTTTGCAGATAGAATCTGGAGCTCATATAACAGCCATTACCCTTTTGCTTCTGTTTTTTCAAGGCTTAAAAATTAATTTCCCTCTATCGGGGAGGAAAGTGAATACCACTTCCTCCTATTCAACCTCCCGCAGGCTGCCTCACATGACAAATCACTAAACAGGCTCAAAAATTTGCCCAAGCCAGACTGTTTACTCATCCTTTCCTTCGATACGTAGTTTTCCAAAGGTGCTGGAACCCTATTGTTTTGCTTACATTTTTTCTTCTTTTCTTTCTCTTTTTGGTTATCTCTTCAGATTAGGCTGAGGATGTGCCTCTTGGGCCAAGTGTTTTTCTTACAAAGGCTTACAATATAAAAGCCCATTCCCTCCCTTTCAGGCTGCCTGATAAAAACAAAACATTTTCCCTTCACTTGCTTTCAATATCAGATCTACCTTTTGCCTAACATTCCACAACTGACCAATGGTCAAACCACAAAAACAAAACGCTTTAGGGTAGACATAGAAACAGTCTGGACTGAAAGTAATTGTGTCTTTTGAGCTTATTGTCAAAAAACACCATATATAAGCAACCAAAAAGGATTTAAAGGGACAGTAACACACTGCAATACACTTGATTTCAGAGGAGACATAAAAATGATTCCCTGTCTGAAAATCATGAACACAGTAACGCCCCACATGTGGGTATTTCTTCTTATACATTTTCAGAACTGTCCTCACCTTTTAGAGAAATCAGGAAAGATCTAACTTAACCCTGTCAGAACTATTTTGCTGCTAGGTTAAGTGAGTGTTGAAGTAATAATCATTTTTTTAAGTTTTAAATAGGGCTGGCACACACCATTTGAATGTGTTTGTTGTGTTGCTATTCAAATCAATGTGTATTCCAAAGTTTGGGTTACTATAGGGTTAATATAGTGTTAGAAGTAAAAAAAATAAATAAAGCAATGAAAATAAAATATACTATGGATGCTTTTGTTCAGGCATACACGTCACCTTGACCAAAAAAGGCTTATCAGCCAAATCTCTGCTTCAGTGAACTTCCAGGATTTTTTTGTTCACTTTGGATAAAATGCCACAGCTATAAAAACGAACCGCCCAAAAATTTCTTCTTTTAGGGCTTCCAAGTAAGCCTGCTTGATAAGGACAAAACACCATATTGTATTCATAATGCTGGCCAGTTGTACGCTTTGCAGTACATTCACAGTGCAATGATGTTAGCCTTTGATGTAAGTAAAACTGTCAGTGATTGATTAGATGGCTCATTTGCATAGCAGTATTATAAAGGCCAGTATCACAATAATGATAACCAAGCAATATTTTCTAAATCTCCAGCAACACATTCGTAGAAACACATTAGGCCCATTTTGTAATCTTCTGGATTTTCATTCAGATTTAGTTTTGGGGCATAAATGACAACCATCTTAGGACTTATTATAGTCAAGTCTCTCAGGGTCACATTATCTATATCAATGTACTGTTATTTGGTGCCAATTAACAGGATTTTTTTTTTTGCTTGAGTTATATAGCTTGAAAGCAAAATATGGTGAAGTGCACTCTGTCATTTGCTGGCTTCTTCAGATCATTTTGAAAAACAAAGCTACAATCACACAGATCATCCTAATATTTTTTTTTAAATCTGTAATATATAGCATTTACATAAGCAACATATTAACTCCAATAACTTTGTACACATTGCCAAATAAAATACTGTTTTATTTGGCATTTCTTGTTACTGGTGGGGCTGATATTGGATGGCATTATTGGTTATTTTTTCTCCTTCTCCTGGTGCACAGATAAACTCAGAAAATGTTTTAGAGAAAATGTTACTATTACATAGTACTGTATTAGATGTTATGCAAGGATTTTAAATGATATGGTGAATATGACATGAACTGACCGGACAGTTGACTTAAATACATTAAATACGTTAAAACGCAAATACATTTGTGTTAACTGTACCTTAACTTCAGTATTGTTGTATTCTTTTTTCTATTTTTTTCTCAAATGCGGAGGTTTTGCACCTTGTGTTTGTGTGTGCGTGTCTGAGAGAGAGAATGAGAGAGAGGGAGAGGGAGAAAAAGACGAGTGAGTTGTTGTTGCTGTTGGTTCCGTGTCTCTCCTCCAGTTTCCCTGGAGCGCTATTCCAGTTACAATAGCTTCTCAGAAATCATGTTTTGGCTTTTGGCTTCCTAACCTGAGTGAATCCAGATGCCTGTGTGTCCCTGAGGGTGTGACATAGAGTGACAGGAGCAGTGTATTTATTACACACACTGTTTACACCCACTTCAGTGTTTAATCTACTGAAAACAAACCTGTAGTGCTGATCCATTAGGGCTGTAAATGTGTTACGTTTATTGTGCTTTGCTGTGTTTTGTCCACTCTGAGAAATGTGTAACAGTAAGATAGACAACATGTAAGTTGACTTTGGAATGGATTAAGGCAAAAGTGTTGGAGCACCTGTGTCCGTTCATAATAACATTTACTTACGAAATGCTCCTAACTATAATAAAATGCTATAATGAACAAAAAATATTGATTACCAGTTCCTTAGCACTTGAAGGCAAAAGAAGCCAAGGCATCAGTCTAGGTCAAAATAAGCAGGAGAATAAATAGAGTTCTAATGTTTTGTTTTTTGTCCTCTATGTTTCCCAGCTCACCCCGGTGTATGTCTGTCCGAGCCATGTGTAAGCGTGGCCGCGACAGTGATGGGCGCTTTGGACCGCTCGGTAGACCCCTGCCATGACTTCTATAACTTTGCGTGCGGTGGTTGGGTGAAGAAAAACCCGCTACCAGAGGGTAAATCACGCTGGGGCCCATTCAGTAACCTGTGGGAGCACAACATGGCCGTCATGAAGAGTTTACTGGGTGAGTTTAACAAAAAAACATGTATCTGAAGCTTGCTTTTTAGTTTGGCAAGGCTAGTCTAGCTTATAAGCAATACAACATTAAAAAAAACAAATTAGGATCATCACACACTTGCCTTAGATACATGGACACTAAACGACATACTTGTATCTATTCAAATAGACAATTTAGACTGCAAGAGGCATGTTTATGACTTTTTGGCTTGACCCAGTACATAGGTTGAAGTTCTTCCTACAAATGAGTTTTGGCCTAACTTCACACCAGTCTACAATAATAGCACAACATAAAAACAGTGCAAACATGTTATGATTACATTGCTTTTACTGAATGACTGAGTCACAATTGGGCTGCCATCCAACCCAAGGCCTACTGGGCCCAAGAAAATAATGGGTTTCTGTGAAGGGTTCCAGAATAAAACAAAACAATTGACCTACAAAAATGTTTACATATAAAATGTTTTTATTGGTGTCATCAAACAGTATGTGATGATTTAGTCACTGGCGAGGTTATAACTTTGATTACTTTACAAGCCACATAGGTCCAGTGCAAGATTAAAGAATCAAAATGTATGAATTTATACCTGAAAAAGATAATGTTCTTGTTCTTAAGACCATTTGGATTGGACTGTGTTTCCGTACAGAGAGTACAAGCCAGCAGGGTTTGAGTAAAGCGGAGCTGAAAGCCCAGCGCTATTATCAGGCCTGCATGAGTGAGGACAAGATTGAGGAACTGGGGGCTCGTCCTTTACAGGAGCTCATTAACAAGGTAAAGACACACTCCCTTAAATTCATGATTAGTCCTTAGTGGTTGCTATTATCATCAACTGTAACCAACTAACTTCAGCCTCCAGTTAACTGCAAACTGCATTAAGTAATTGCTTTTGTGATATCACAAACATTTTGCATATGTTGGGTTCCTTCAGCATGCAACAGTTTTGTCCCACCCATTCACATTAATAAGTGTTTCAATAAAGCATTTAGAAAATGAGACTATTTTTGGTATATTAACATACACAAACATTGTACTCAGATCACTGGGGATAAAATAAACTAGGAGAAAAATGTAGAACTTGGGTTCTTTTATAAACACTATATGGACAAAAGTATTGGGACGGCTGACCATCTGAGACTTTAATGACATTACATTTAATGACATGGTCTCCATTTGCTGCTACAACAGTTTCCACTCTTCTTCCACGAAGATTTTGGAGTTTCTGTGGGAATTTGTGCTCATTAATTCTGTAGAGCATTTGTAAGGTCAGGCACTGATGTTGGGTGAGAAGGTCTGGCTTGCAATTTCCATTCCAGTTCATCCCAAAAGTGTTGGATGAGGCTGAGGTCAGGACTCTGTATGGGCTAGTCAAGTTCGTTCACACCAAACTCTTTATGGAGCTTGCTTTGTGCACTGAGGTGCAGTCATGCTGTCCAAAAAGTTGGAAGTATGACGTTGAAATGTCTTGGTCTGCTGAAGTATTAAGATTACCCTTCACTGGCAGTAAGGGGTCTAGTCTAAAACCTGAAAAACAGGTGCATCCCCATGTTTTTGTCTATATTGTGTATTTCACTGCAAAGTACTATATTAGTGTTGGACTGTATGGACTGTATGACTGTAATATCAGTGTTGGACTGTATGTCTATTGTTCATGTTATCTGCCTTTTCACTCCTTCTGCAATGAGTTATTTTTTAATACTCCACTGTTTTCTGTTAGACTGGAGGCTGGGCTCTGACTGACCCTTGGGATAAAACTAACTTCCAAGAGGTTTTGCGCATTGTTTCAGCCACCTACCGAACTTCACCTTTCTTCACCGTATTCGTCAGCACGGACTCCAAAAACTCCAACAGCAACATCATCCAGGTGCTGTTAAATCCTTCTTTTTTATTTGTCCTGGAAGCTAAACTTTTGAATGTCTGGGGGTCTTGTGCCGATAGTTTAAGCAGTTCAGGTTGTCATGTGAGGTTGTAATTCATTGTGATGTTATGATGTGCACCGAGATCATTTCTGTGGCTGTTTGTCATTTTCTTTATCCTGGATTGTGGCTCATGTCCCTGAGGGCTTATGTATAAGGCATTTTTTTCCTGCAGGTGGATCAGTCTGGCCTCGGTTTGCCCTCACGTGAATACTATCTTAACAAGACGGCCAATGAGAAGGTATGTGGAATAAAGAGGTCTAACTGGGATTTTCAGCCATGTTAGGTTTAGGATTAGGGGGAAGTTTGGGGTTTAGTGGACCCCTACCCCAACATGTGTGCATCCACAAAGTGTAAACACAAATCATTTCTCTACATTAAACACTTAAAACTAAAGAGTTCAATAACTAAACTCTTATGTAAAACGGATTCCAAAATAAACTTTCGATTAGAACAAGATGAAAGAATGAAAGTATAAAAGATTTAAGGTGACAAAGTAACATACAGTATTTTAAGCACACTGCAGATAACTAAATTTGGCATTTTGAGCAAATTGTAGTGCACATTTTCTATTCACGGGTTAAGTTTAAAAGGTTTGGGGGAAAACATTAAAAATGCCAAAACAAAGTTTGTTTTATTCTTTTCTAGTGGCTTAAATTAAACGAATTAATTGTATTTTGAGAATGCATGCATATACAGTGTGAAATTGATATCTTCATACATATTACATGTTACATGTTGAAGTATAAATTGTGAATTTATTTGTAAATAGTGATAATAAGAATAATAATAATAATAATAATCATCATCATTATTCCAAAATATTATGCTTGCAGTATCTGAAAGCATATCTGGACTTCCTGGTAGAGCTGGGGGTCTTGCTCGGTGGCTCGGAGAAAACATCCCGTGAGATGATGCAGGAAATTGTGGATTTTGAGACGACTCTGGCCAACATCACTGTTCCTCAAGAGGAGCGCAGGGACGAGGAGCTGATCTACCACAAGATTCAAGCCAAAGAATTATCAGTGAGTAGTGCTGGGGCTTATATCATAGATAAGCACAGAAAGAGTGAAAACAGATTTTCCTTTTTTGCTGGTGTTAAAGCGATTGTAAGGCCAAAAATGAAACCGTTTTCACATTTACACTGCGATTAAACAGTCAAGGCGCATTTGCTGCTTTATTTTTTTCTTTGAAGTTACGATGTAATGAATTCATGAGGTATTTGAACCTGTTGCTTTTTGAAAATGCATGTCTGAACCATCAGAAACTTTCCTATAATGGCACAGGCTGCTACTGCTGTTCATAGCTATGCAATGTACTTCTGATCATATTATAGACACCAGTACCTATCTAAGTGTCTGAAACCTAGTGCTGTTAAAAATAACACATTAACTATTTGCGTTAATTTATTTTCTATAACGCTTTAAAATAAATTGATCGCATGATTAATTTGAAAATTAAACGCCCCTCTGCATTGCAGTACCACACATCTATGTCAGTGATCAGCATGCCGTGTCCAAATTCCGCTGCTGCTGAGTCAAGCTAGTGATGGAAGCTAAACACACGCTGTTAAATGAACAATTTCGCTTTAAGGGTGTACTCACACAGGCAGTTTGAACCGTGCCCAAATGCGTTTGACCACCAAAGCGCGGTTCATTTGAATAGGGTGAGTGCTCCGAACCGTGCCCAGGCGCGGTTGGTTTAGCCGTCCCTGGTCGTCCCTGGCGGTGGAAGAGGTGTGCCAGAGCACGGTTCAGTTGGACTCGGGCGCAGTTCGCTTGTAGTGTGAGCGCTAACCGCGCTGGAGCACGGATCAGGACACGTGACGCCATGTTTTTGCGACGCAGGAGTTTGGAGTGAGAGGCGGGAGAGGCTTTGTCCTTTAATTCAAGTTACTTAAAGCTAAGTTTTTGTCTTAACACAGAGATTCTTTCAGGTTTGAAGATGTTATGCATTTTCTATTCAAAAGCAAGTTTCGTTTTTATCTCACAGCTTTTAAAAGTGTGACAGAGTTGGGAAAAAACAAAT
>JBBPDE010000134.1:11395337-11405587 GCA_037974605.1 Nannopetersius ansorgii
TGTGTGTGTGTGTGTGTGTGTGTGTGTGTGTGTGTGTGTGTGTGTGCGTGTGTGTGCGTGTGTGTGTGCGTGTGTGTTGGTGTGTGTGTGTGTGTGTGTGTGTGTGTGTGAGAGAGAGAGAGAAACAGACTGAATGCACTCATGTGAAAGAAACCAAACACTGTTGTATGTGTGCTTTCACAAACACGGTTCTAAGTAATGCACTGGCATCTTTTTCTCTCGCTCTAATCTACCTCCTTCTCTTTCTCTCCTTGTCTTTCCCCTTTGCTGTTTCCTCCTTTGCTGTGGATGTCTCCATGCCTGCTGCTGTACCTGTTTTCCCCTCATCAGTTTGTTACGGGGCCCCGACCCACCCACCACCAGGTAACCGCTCTGCTGTCTCTCCATGTTTTCATATTGCAACACATTGAATATGCAACAGCTGAGACAGATGCTTTTACTGTGCTGATATTTTTATGTTAGGTTTTTACCCAAGCATTGTCAGCTAAAAGGAGCATACGATTGATTTTAGCGAAGTTTCTACATAGTTAAATTGCTGAGATTGAAATGATTGGAAAATAATTAGATAACTTGCCCGGAGAGACTAATTTGCACACCCAGAAGTTGCAGTAACTCAATTATAGCCATTTACAGATCTGTGGAAAAGTATTACATATCCTCTGTTTATTACCTATTGTTTCAGATCCTCATATAAAATATAATCTATCTGTGTCTGTAGCACCCATGTTAAAATTGCTCCCTAAATCTAATAACCCTAAATGTAATACTTTTAGCAGCAACAGTGTTAAGTAAATGATTTCTGGAGATCAGTCTTGTGCATCACTGTGAGGGGACTCTAGCCCACTTTTCTTTGTAGAATTGCTTTCAGTCAGCCACATCGGAGGGCTTTCAGGTGTGAACTGCTCGTTTAAGGTCATACCACAGAAGCTTAATGGTTTAAGTTTGAACGTTGACTAGGCCTCTCTAAAACTTTTGGATTTTTTTCTTTTTAAGACATTTGGAGGAGGAGCTGCAGAGGACTTACTTTTGTGCTCATATTGTTGTTTTGATTGCACTTAAGCTTCAGGTAAAAGACTAATGACCAGACATTCTCTTGCAAGATTTCCTTGTAGAGAGCAGAATTCATGGCTTTATTTAATTAAATACAGAATCTGAAAAATCTAAAATAAAAGGCCCAGTTAATATAATAATTTGCGATCGTATAGAAAATGTGCATGCATGAGGTGTACATGTGTTTAAAAGTTTCATAAGCTGATAAATGAATATAATTGAAATTAATGATCATATATTTACATTCCCTGAAGCACAGTAACAACCATTTCATGTTATCTGAGAGTATACATGAGACTTCTCACTTTTTTGCCTGGGATGTAAAGGCTTCAGCCTCAGTCTTTATCCATTTCATGCATTTAGGCTTCTAACAGATCACAAGAGAGATTCTGTGGTCTTCAAATTCATACTTAAGACCTTTTATCTACTCATTATTGACAGATGTTTAATTCGAGAAATATTAGGAATTTCACATAATGAATTGCCATTAAGCATGCTCTAGTAAATAAGAAGCAGGGCTTAGCAACAGTTCAGCGGCATGACCCTAAAAAACAAAAAAAGATGCACCTTTGTGGTAAACGCACCTGATGAATTGGCCAATGACATGCTCAAGTGTAATTTTCTCAAGTGGCCATGATAAACAATAGCAAATCCTTTCCAGGTTTGTGGGCACAGTTTTCCTGATAGTTTGCACCTCTACATTACCTGGCTGTTAACAGCTTTCACAGGCTGTAAATCAGAGACCCTGCAGGGTGGTATTGCCCCATGCACTGGCACTACACACTCTGGGCCACTGTCGCTGGCTGTGTGCGCGAGCGACTGTGTGTGTGTCAGGCCAGATGGAGGTGAAACAATGGAGCCTTTTGCTTCAGCAGAAACATTAGGATGAAATGCAGCGGAGGCAAAGAAATTTCATTCATCCCACGCTCAGTCGTCAGCGGCGTGCTGGGTGATGTTAGTCACCCATCATCCATTTTCTGAATGGAATAAACACACAGCCATTCTTCTTTTCTGCAATACACACAAGCCCTCCACTTCTGATTATACCACTAGGACCTTACTCTTCTACAATTTCTGATCTTGCGAAAGGAGTCTGCTCGTACTGTTTGAGAATGTTAATGATTAGGGCTTATGTAACGTTTTTCCAGAGAACCTCTCATCAGGACTGTATTGGAAACTTTCAACGATACTTACTGTAACTTGTGCTTTGTTTTCCATCTAATTTGATTCATATTTACAGTGATTTCTGAAGTCTGTTTCTACAGTACACTGCATAGTTACACTGCTGAATGTTAGCAATGTCCTGATCTATTTTTGTGCCTCTAGCCCAAACACAGGCACACTCCAAACAAATGTTTTTGTGCTTTTTTGAAACAAATGTTTTCTAGCTTGAATGTTTTTGGTGAAAATAAAATCTCTACAATTTTCCTTCTACCTCAGATGCATCAACTAATTTATTAGTATTTCATTTGAACACGTGCGCTACAGGGCCAACACTAGAAGTAGTCTTTCAAACCGGACCCTCCTCTTCATGAAAGTGTGGCAGATTTGTGGATCTGGTTTAGGGTGCAGTAAGTAGTCTTGTGAGCTACGGACAGCCTGTTCAGACAACACTAGGGGCGTAAATCACAAAACAGGCGTAAGACAGACTGATCTCAGATCAGATTCCTCACATACTTATGGTTGTCATGGTCACAAAAACTCCATCAGCCCTTCTACTTCTATGGTTGATTATGTTATTAAACGTGGTGACTGTTTTGAAGTTTTGCATAGCTCACAGTAAGACTGTGGCATGAAGTGCTGTGTCTAGTGGCACCAACACTTTAGTTTGGGTTTGGTACCACATCCCGCTCAATACACAGAATACAAGAACAGAAGCATAAAAGAAAGTCATTTCTAGTGTGCCAGTGCCGTCAGAATCTAGTTTCTGAAATTATATATAAAAAAACACACATAGCTGAAGTGCAAAATATAAGTAAAAATAATTTATTCCTGCTGTCAAAGCCATTGAATTTTATAACCCATGCTGTAGTCTACACACTGTAATCAGTTTTAACTTTATTTTATGTGAAGTCCCCCATTTTTTCCCGAGAATGTGTTTTTAGTACACTGTGACCTGAAGTTCGCTTTTGATTTTCTCCAAGCATTTTCATTTCAATCCCACTCTAGCGCAAAGAGAGCACAGCGACGTATAACAGCCTAAGCGTTAAGAGGTACATTAGGCTTAATACAGCTGATACTTATCCCTTCTACTATGCTTAGATTGGCTCTAATACCCATCCCTCAAAATGGATCAGGACATATCTAGATGTTGGTATTTTCTAGAACATGGTTCTAATGACCTCAGGGTGTCCGTGGGGTTTTAAAAAGTATTAAAAAGTGATGAATCAAAATTGCCGAATTTAAGGCCATTAAAAGTGTTACATTTGGTTTTAGCTGCATTATTTTTTTAAAAAATAGATATTATTTTTTCAGACTACGACTATTTTGAGTGAAATTCTATCTGCTAATGTTTGCGTTAGTTCGTTTAAACGTAGGCTTTAGCGTGTCTGGGCACATAATCAAATATCCTCTTCTCAATCCTGAAGTCTCATATGGATTAAAGTTTTCCGTCGCTACGACGGATTTCCGTCAACGTAGGGCACTAAAGCTCAATTTTGAGATTGATACGGATCAGAAGAAGAACGTTTTGTTGGGGGGGGGGCAAGCAATGGGTAAACAAGCTTCGGCAGAAGTTCTGTTAAGGCTGTCTTTTTCCTTGGTTAAATTACTATTTATTTATTCTTCCTAAAAATAATAATAAACATTATGGTTTTGGCAGTTCGCGTAAATATTGATGGCGACGGAGCAGCCTGCAGGCTACAAGCTGTTTCCCGACAGGGCAAATGCAAGTTTTCTGACCGCTGGGTGAAAGACCCTGTGTTTAAGTACTGACTCAAGCCTGTAGTGTAGAATAGCGGTATTGTTCGGTATGTAAAAAAAAAAAAAAAAAAATCGATGTCGATTGGATGGGAGCTAACGCACTTCGATCGCATATACAATCCACTAAACATAAAAATGGAATGCGCGGTCGACGAGAGCAGTTAACTCCACCCTCAACTTTCTGTGCTGCTGCGCCAGTTTGTTGGAACTATGTCTTCGTTGCACATTTTATGTCGTTTTTTTTTACTTACGAAGTGAAATAAATGTGCAATATGTGGTTCAACATCAGTGAGTGCGTAAATCTATTCTGTTGTACAGTGTTCTATGTCAAAATCTGCCTAAACGTTAGAAAGGTCGTTGATTAACACTTGCAACTCTGTGTCGTGATGGTTTTATAAAAAAATCTAAAGGTAGTAAAAATGGTATTAAATGGTATTAAATCTAACTTAAGGATTGCTGTATATACCCTGGACCTTGACATTGCTAAATCTTTTAACCGGTTCATATTGCTATCCTTGCGAATGGCCTCTGTCTTAAATTATTAATCCCTTCCATGGTTCACTGTGAAGGCTTGACATCTGTGCAGGTTTAAAAGAGCTGAGCTGGTGTGCTCACTCTCAGCAACAGCATGTTCCTACCTGCCTCCACAGCAGCCCGTCAGTCCATTCAAAACCGAGCAGAGAGCCAGGAGGGAGTGGATACTCATTCATCCCACCCTACCCCACCCCCCTCATTCACATGATCCGGGAGGGTTAGTTGGTTGCTGTTGAATGTAGGTCAGTTGTGAGAACCGGAGTAGCCCCTTTGATGCTCATAGAGTCCCATTCAAAACTGCGGCATCGCTTGTCATGATTATAAATTTGTCATTTTATAACCAATTAGTGCATACAGCCGACGTTAAAATAGTAAAAATCTCAAGGCAGTCAATGACGGCGAATTTTCCACGGTTAAGGGGTGTAAATCAGTGCAAAGTAAAATTACTTGTGGGTGTTTGTTTTGATATAAAGGTAACAAAATAATGTGATAAAACCGGTATTCATTCATTTTTTTATTATTATCATTCCCAATAAACAATTATTCTTTGAAACTATGTCCTAAACATTTATTACCTATAGGCTGAGAAGTAGCTCAACAAGCATACGGTTATTCAATGGTTTTTAATAACTGGATACATAGCATTCAGTTGTTGTGTGATTTTAAACATGGTTCAGCCAATCGGATTGGCTCTGTTTTATATTGTAGATTTAAATATTTGGAATTAGCCTTTTTTTTTTTTATTTCCCAACAAGAAGCTATTAAGGCGCTGATCTGGTACTGATGTTGGACTAGAAGGCTAGGTTAGCAGATCCATCTCAATTCCATGATGTTGGGGCTCTGCTGGCCACTGACATTCCTCCAGGCCACACTTATCAAACCTTGTCCTTATGGACCTCGCATTATGCTCAGGGGTGCAGTCATGCCTGAGCAGGAAGGGCCTTCCCTGTACTGCAGAGGCTGTTAGCAACAGACGATGGGCGATATTTACATGCACACGCTTACATACTCTGCAACCCTGAGGACTTATGTAGTCTGACGCTTCATGACTGAGTTACTAATGCACTAATTATGTTTCAGTAATTCTTTACGATAATAAGATTCCTAGAAGAAAGAAATTTTACAAATTCATTGTGGCAAGTGGAATCCTATGACGGAGCCATACTAACTGAACTGCTCCTTCTGGCCTGTTTTACTGCCAGTGTGTGTCTATGGAGACTGTATGGCTGTTTGTTTAATTTTACACACCTGTTAGCAGTGAGTGGCTGAAAACCCCAGGATTCAGTAAATAATAGGGGATTTCTTCATAGCTAGAGAAATCATTGATACAGAGTGACCACAGAGTGGTCTTTTGCCCTTGGCTGTGCTCTCCTTTGTTGACACAAATGAGTCATAGCTCATCGGCGGCGCCACACACAGAGCAGCCTGGAAAACCCCATCACTGCCACATGAGTGCAGTCACTTTCTTCCTGTTCAGAATGGTCCGTCATCCTCAGGTTCATTCATTCGTCTTGTTCCTTTATGCCCCGTTTTGCTAGGAGAGGATAGATTGGAAAGGCTAACAGTCAGTGACAAAATTTTATAAAGCAACCCATATTTAAAAAGTCTATAGACTTTTTTGCTATACTGTTCTAATGTAAGGACACAGTCATATGATCGATTACAGCTAGTCTTGTAAGTAAATTATACATTTTTGTAAATTTTTTTAGGTAAATGTCAGTGCGTGACATTAGATTGCCTATAAGCCTCTTTTGTAACCTTCCAGCTCTGCCATTAAACACACATCTGAGACCAATTTTGTTGTTGCATGGAAGTTTAGAGGCTGATTTTAGATCTTGGACTTGTAGCTTGGAGCTGATTCAGTCCAGCTCATGCTGACCTTTATCTATACAGCAATTAGGCTGTAAAAATTTCAGTACAGTATTGGGAAAAAATATTAAAATCTGTGCTCCTTAATAAAACCATTGTTAGTGTTCAAAACCACAAGGTGTCCAGTCAGAGTAAAGGGGATGGGGAAGAAAGACTTTTTAAGGACATAATCATTTGTTGCTTTGCCATCAGGATTAGACATCACCGCTTTCATCGTGACTCGTATTTCTTTTTTTAATAAATGCCAAAATGACAGACACACCTTACTGGAACGTTATTCATTCAATTTCATGTTGTAAGCCTAATAGAACATTTCTCTTTCTTCTATGGGATATATATATTATATTTACTATATTTGTATTTGTATAAATCAGAATTATATATACATGATATATAAAATCAAATAGAAATTATATATAATCAGAATTATATCAGGTATGTAATATGTATTAATGCAGCAAGCTGTTTTTTAGAAGCTTAAGAGACGCAGAGTCTTTTTTGGCTTATTGCCTTAGATTATCACACAAAAAAAGCCCATTTAGACCAACATGGTTCAGAAAGTTCAACAGTTATTGGCACTAAGCTGTAATAAAATCTGCTTAATCTGCCCTCAGTTGCGACTTTGCACCCATATGGCATGATTTTCTTTTATCAGATACGTTGCTGTTAGTGTGCCTATGCTAAGCAGACCACAACTAAAATGTAACACACGATATTGTTTGGTTTTGGTCGGAACCAGGGAAACGAACTACAAATATAAACAAACCCTAAGATCTATTTGAGGAAGATAATGGTGTCTGAAACCTGTTTGTTTTGTAGAGACTGGCCATTTAAAGTTTTACAAACCACACACACACACTTTGCATATGTCTTCCCTGTTGGCGCTGGTCTGGTGCTTTTCTGCAGCATTGATTTAAGTAGAATTGATTGCATTTATGCTCTCCCAGTGTGTGGACTGAACAGCCCAGTGAATTACAGAAGTGAGGACAGTACATACACTTTTATGCACTTAGTTTTGTGGACCTTCTGTTGATTTCCATACTTTTGTGTTTAAGTATGGACTAAATCCATGCTTCATGACTGCTGATACTGTTTTAGTGATGTCTCTCTCTCTCTCTCTCACTCTCTCTTTCTCCCTCACTCTCGCTCTTTCTAGTTCCTGCACAGGGCTCAGATGCAAGCGACACGTCCTGCTCTCCCCTCTAACACTCCTTCCATACGTCCTGGCTCTCAAACTCCAGCGGCTGCTGTTTACCCACCAAATCAGACCATCATGATGACGATGACCCCCATGCCCTTCGCCTCTCCACAGACAGCCCAATACTACATCCCACAGGTACACACTCAGCAGTCACTAGCAGATGAACATTGGCAGGTGTGGAAGAGAGAGTAACCTGTACTTACCCAGCATCCAGCAGGATCTTTTAGAATAGTAGTCCAGCCGTCTGCCTTGTACACTACTGTCGTGTCCTCTTTTTTTTGCTTTTGTACTTACACTGCCCAATTTAGAGACATTTGGCATTTCAAAATATATTTAAATGCAAGTGAGTGTTTTCTTCACGAGTTCGTAGTCTCAAAGACTAAGTGGGTTTATTTTTAAGAAAACCCTTTCAAAATAGCACTTTTTCATCTCTGAAACTGATACCATGACCTCCATACTGATACCAATCTGATACTGTCTTTTCCCCTCTTAAACAACTAAGCTGTAAATAATACATTTGTTCGGATGCACTTTGAGTTTGAAATGGCTCTCTACTTTCTCTATAGTGTGCTATGTAAGTTATAAAATTGCCCTGCATCACCAGTGGCTCCTTGTTAATCATATTGCATGCTATTTGGGTGAAATGCTATTTGCATGCTATATTGTAATTCCTACATAGTGCACTATGTAGGGAAGTGGGGAGCCATTTCAGAAGCAGCCTTGCTGCTCATCTGTGTTACTCGTGTCCTCATCTATGTATCTCTCTTTGTGATCATCCATGTTTCTCACATATGCAGCAGAGATGGTGCTCTGTAATTCTCTAATTTATCCTCTCTATGCTCAGTATCGTCATGGTGCACAGTACGTCGGACCTCCACAGCCGTACTCTGTGCCGCCCCCCACCTCCGGAACATTCTACTCTGGGCCTGGACCAGGAGAATACCCAACACCCTACGGTCAGTACACACACTTCAGTCTGCATTACAAACTCTGTTGCATTCCTCAGGCTGAATGTGTCTCCCAGCCAGCTGGTTTAGTTACTCATCCTTATTTTTATCATGTCTGATAGCTGCCTTATCTGGCTGATCGGTCTACCTGCGTTTTCTCTGTAGCTGTTTTGATCAGTGACTCATGCAAAATGGATCACACCAACATTGTGACTCACTGTTTCTTATGTTAGACGCACAGTGTCTCTGGAACTTTGCTGTAAATGTGGGCAGTTCGCAGACTGATGCAAATGTACTTTGAAGGTTCGAGTGGCCACAAACCTCCAGATATCTATCATACAGTTCAGATTATCACCTTGTGACTAGATGAGAATTTTTAATACAGTTCTGACAAAGCTTGTATGGGTAGATGGTTTCAGGCTTGATGATTGAACAGAGAATGTTTGCGGGTATCTGAGGTGTACATCACAGTCTCACACACACATTTGTGCACTGGACTCAGATGCAATTTTCTCAAATTCAGATCCAGGAAGCTTTGTCATTTTCAGGTGCGGTTTGTCGAGAACATAAAGAAGAATTGCACATCTACAAAATACTTTTTCTGTGTCTCTTTCAGCTGCAGCAGCTGCTGGTCCCGCGTATTTTCCGGGACAGACGGTGTACCAGTCCTCTGCCCCCATCATAGTGCCTACAGTACCACAGCAGCCTCCGCCAGCCAAGCGTGAGAAGAAGCCAGTGAGTACACCAAATAAGGCTAAATGGCAAAGATATATTTTCACTTATGTGGAGTCTGTTTGAGATTATTAAACAACTTTACACAGTTTGTGTAAAAGAAGCAAACTTCAGACCCCAAGCATGCCTGGGCTGATCAGCTGCATTTTTTGGGAACCAGTGCTTTAAGTTGCCTTTGGGACTAAAACCTTCAAGTTGTGTGAAAATCATAAATACATGTTTTCATGAAGGACCAGAAATAAATCATACTTTAAACTCGCCAATAGTAAATTAATCCTGCATGGATTTAATACTGTAATACTGGTCAGAGCCAGTTAGACTCTTTTCTTGCTCCAAGCTGGCAGTACTGGATGCTTGCAATTACCTTCTACGACTAAACTTTAGTAAAGGTTAAGTGCTGTTATTTCCACCATACAGAAAGCATGATATCCAGCCACATTTCACTGGAAGAGGCATTGCCTAAAACTCTGCGTTGTTCTTTAGATCTCAAGTGCCAAAATAATAAATACCATAGACGTTGTTTAATGACATTTATTGGCAGGGCAGACCTGAGTGAGTTGGCTGAAAACTCTAGGTTTTTCCTTTTGTATTACACACCCCAAAATTATCCAGTTAACCTCTGTTGTCCACAGTGTAACCTACATTCTGACAGCTGGATATTTGGTATGACACTGAAATTGAGGTGAACCAGGTGTAGGATGATGGTTGTCCAGGTTCATTGAAGCACATGGGGAGCAATGGCTAGCCTGTCATGTCTGACCCTTCAGAAGAGCTACTGCTGAAAAAAGGAACCACCTACCTAAACACTGTAGACCAAGAAAACCACTTCAAGGCAATGGTATTCTCTAAATGGCAGTGATGTCTTTAAGCAGGATAATGCACGCTGCACAAATTGTTCAGGAATGGTTTAAGGCAGTCGTCCCCAACCTTTATTTCGTCACGGACCGGTTTAATATCAGAAACTATTTTCACGGCCCGGCCTTTAAGGAGTGGCA
>JBBPDE010000134.1:11408011-11425072 GCA_037974605.1 Nannopetersius ansorgii
GGTACCACATGACCCATGGCCCGGTACCGGTCCGCGGTCCAGGGTTTAGGGACCACTGGTTTAAGGAACATGACCATGATTTCAGGGTGTTCACTTAGACTACAAAAAGATTTCAGTCAGACTGAGCATGTGTGAGACATGATGGGCAACCTTTAGGCGTATAGTTACAAATGTATTTCAAGAAAATTGTTTGTGTGTGTGTGTGTGTGTGGTTAATTGATTAATTGCCAATAAAATTGCTAGGTCAGTTGTTGAAGTTTTCATAATGGTGAGAACGCTATCCTAAATTAATAGTGACGGCCCTGTCTTAAAAAAAATGTTTGAACATGTGTTTCTACTTGTGAAGAGCTGACTGTATTGCGCCTTTAACCTCAGTGTGACGTCAATCCATAAATCAAGGCAGCCACTCCTATCTCTGTAATTCATACATAAATTATATCTTATATGAATCCATTGTAAACATTAAAAAAAATCGGAATGACATTACTTAAGCATTAACCTCCTCATATAAAAAAATAGTACTTAAGCAAGTCATGGCATGTCTGAAAATGACCCATCTGCTGTAAATGTAGGTGGTTTGTCCCCAAACTGGACATAGAATCGTACCAGGCTTTCTGGAGATTTGCCTTTCAAGACTAAATTCAGTGTGTGTCTGTGTTGGTGAGTGCCCTTTGTGCTTTTTGTCTCTTTGTCTCCAAAGATCCGGATCCGGGATCCTAACCAGGGAGGAAAAGACATAACGGAGGAGATCATGTCCGGGAGCAGGAATCCCACACCCCCTGTGGGTCCCTCTTCCTCCACCCCCACCCCACCTCAGGTAGGATCAAAACACCAACACTCTCGAAGAGTGTAGAAATTTGATTGATTTTTATTTAATTTTTTATTATTTAGAGATAATAGTTGATAATACTACATTTTTGGCCGGAATAAAGTCCTCACAATATATACAATAGTGTATAAATATTGATGCTTTATTAGTGGAATAGTGGGAAGTATTGATAAATCTGTGAGATCTCCATATAATATTCATATAAGCCAGTTTAAAGGTCCAGCGATGCAATATTCCTCTTGTGTGTCCACAGCGGAGTGCCAGTCATACTCCAGAGCAGGTAGCCTACAACATGGACCCTCCTTACAGACTCAGTCCTGTGTCTACAGACAGCAAACCTGCCTTGGGTAAGCTATTCTCTCTCAGTCTGTTTCTTCTCAGAGATCAGCATTGCATCTTAATCAGATGGCTGCATGTCAGATTTAATCATATCAAGAATATAACGTCTTGATGAGATAGCATAAGCAGAAAGGCACAAACGAGAATCCAGACACTACTCTTAGAACACTCGACTAGAAAGAATTATAATCCGCAATAATACTAAGCAAAATAAAATAGAAGTATTAGTAAAATGAAATACAGAAACAAATGCAGGCAGAGACAGAACTGCTTAATATATGTTGATGAATCTAAAACATTTTGTACATTTCTAATTTCTGTATTAGAAGACAAGCCTAGAATGGATTCCAGCCCCCAGAAACCTTCATCTCCTGGACTTGGGCCTTCTGAATCCTCCCCAGAAAGGAGAGAAGCCCCAAGTCTTCCATCATCTGACTCTTCTTCACCTTCGCTTGTGGAGCTGGAACCATCTCCAGCACCCCCTAGTGTTCCTCTTACTCTCAGCTCCTGCAGCCCGTCTGCTGCAGGAGAACACGAAGAGGTACTTCAGGCGGCTTCTACGGTTCCTGCTGTTTTAGCTCAAACTTCTTACCCTGATACAGAAAGCCTTCTTCCAGAGGTTTCTCCAAGTCCATCTGCCTCTCCTTCACCTCCTTTAAAAGCGGTTAACGGTTTAGCCGAATCTCCAGCACCTTCTCCCTGCTGTGAAACAGAATTATCATCTCAGGAGATTCTTTCTGATTCTCTGCCCAACACTCAGTTTTCAGCCATGAGCCCAGTTCTCATAGAAGAACCTCAAAAGGAAGCTCCAGCTTTAAGAGAACATCTCCAGAGTGAAAGTCCCTCACCGCCATTTAGCCATGGCACCCAGACTTCAGCCACCTCTAGCATCACCACGACTGACCTACCGGCCGCTCTGCTTCAGTCAGCTTCCAGTGAAATCAACGAAATAAGCCAAACCTCAGACACCAATAATGTCCACCTAAAAGCTGAGGCAGCCGTGCAGGAGGCTGATGGCCATTCCGATGCACAGAGTCAGGATAATTCCAGAAATATGATTGCAACAGGTACAGTGCATGTTGTGTTCTTGGTTTCTGATAAGGTCTAACTTGTATGAAAATGTTTTCACCAATGTTTTTATCTTAAGGAGGCAACTAATTCTTATCTATAGTGTAGGCCTATATAGCTTTCTGACTGATATGCTTGTTATTTGATCAAAAATATTATTGTTACTTCTGAGTTATCAAATTTGAAAATAAATATCTTAAATAATATAAGTATATGTCTTTTCAAAAAAACGTTTGTATCATGTTGAACTCAACAGTGTATTCTTTAAAATAGCATCACATTTATAAATATATTCTTAGCATTGTCTGATCCTATCAGTCAGTAATATATTAATGGGTTCTTAGTTTGTATCGTGACACCCAGAGTCAAAAAAGTTATTTGTTTTCTACACACAGTGGCTTAATTTGTTCCACACATTGGCCACACATACTTTGTTTTTCTGTGTAGTTTTCAGATTAGATCAACTCTGACTAACCTTTTTAATTCCTCTCTGTTAGCACAAGCTGCTCCTGATGCACCAAAGGGCTTGAAAAGACCAAATGAAGAGTGTGTAAATGTGGAGCCTCTCCAGACAGAGAATGAGGTGTGTGTATACGTGTGTGTACAAGGTTCATGCATTTGTTATACTGTATATATTTGATCTGGTTCGTTATGGTTTCACATTGCACTAAAGAACTTGACACACCTACATCCTGCGTATTTGACTTTGCTTAGTTTGTAGATGCCTGTGCATTTGGAGGACATTCTATCAATAGGTTATTTTCAGTCCTACTATACTATTAATTTTACTATTAATAAAAAAGTCATACATTTCTGCACTACTTTAAGTTAGATTGATTTCTTCTTTGGACAAAGCACAGTCAGATAACATCTGCCTCTATGTTATTCGGATACTGCTTCATTTTTTATGTCTTATTTGTTTGTTTTTTATGTAGTTTAAGGGATGACAGTAGACTGACTCAATTTCCTATAGTTGGTCAAGTAAAATAGCACATCATCCAAAAACGAGTGTTTCAACACTGCAAACTTAGCAAACTACGGTTTAGTTGGGTCCAGACCAAGACCACCTCTTTTGGTAAGACTGGATTTTGGTTATTTGGTCCGGACAGTGGTCTAAGGCATCTTTCACACAGCAAGACAAGAAGAGTTGGCCAGTAACATACCTAATGATACAATGAGTAGTAGCTCCAAAAATAGAATGATCTCTCTTAATCTGTTTGCACAATGACAGTACATTAGGCAAAATGTGGGCAAAAACGTTACAAAAAAAGCTCAAGAAGGGCTTATTTTGTCTCGCAATGAAAAAACATTAACAGTAAATGCATTAAATTGAATAATAACAAACACAAGCAGTGATGCATGCTTTATATTTGGATTTGTTAGAGTGAAAGTCAGACAGAAACAGCAGTCTGTGGCTGGTTATGTCACTTTGGCTTGTTTCATCCATCTTGTCTGGAAAATAACAGCGTCTAATGACAGGCAGGAATCTAGGCTTAAAGGGTAAAAGCTTATGGTACTTCTTAGTCCAGTATAAAACTGTGATGTTTCACCAAAAAAATCTGGTTCCTCTCAGCTGATTCGTAAGCCACTTTCTTTTCACCTCTTTACCTGTCCAGAAAGGGCCCAGTATGGATGACTTTGCTGGAGACGAGACATCTCTGCCAGAGACCACAAACGGCTCCGCTCCAGAAAAGGACCTCGAAGAGAACCCTCCTATTCCAGAGGAGAACGGAGAGACGGAACCTGAGCCACTGAGGAACGGAGCCGGACATGTGTCAGAGACAGAGAGTGTGGACACTGGAGTGACTGAGGAGAGAAAGAGTTCAACTGGAACACCTTCACTCATACCAGAAGGTATAATACTTTATACTTTAAAATAAACTGAGTTTGTCTGAGTTGTAGCGTTCCAATAAGAAAATTATATTGTTATGGATAAACCAGTGGGACAAGTGAAAGAAGTAGGAGATGGTAGCTGGCAGAACCAGGCAGATAAGCTGTTCATATTTAATTGGACGCAGCCACCTGTTTCTAGCTTGAGACACATTCCTAGACAGAGTAAAACTGATCTTTTCTATGGGCTCATTTTTCTGACCTTGAACATAGTTTTTCAAAGTATTTTTGTGAATAAATAAAGGCTGTTTTCTATTTTTAACTTTGTTTTTACGTTTGAGGGGAAAGGCTTGAAAGAGTAAGCCAAAGATTGAAAAAACCATTGCCTGCATTCTGGATAATAACATTTTTCTTATTATTAATACTTTTTTACATTTGTCTGGTTGTCATTTTGTGTCTGAGGGTATTAGTTACATAATGAATTGCATTAGGGACCTTTCATGTCAGTGTTTTTTCTTTCCACAAAACAAGACACCGACTTTTGAATTAAATGTAAAATAAATATCCCCTCTTCCACTCCCAAGCGCAAATGTGGTATGGGTTGAGAAATTGAACAACTTGAGAGAAAAAAAATGCTTCTCTTTTATCCTGTGATTAGCCATTAAGACACTGTTGGAAATTGTGGAAGTGCAGTGTCCCTCTTTCTCATTCCTTTTTTTGTGTGTTTTTGTCTCAGTGCTTGAACAACCTAATGGTAAACGGCAGTATGACCGGGAATTCCTGTTAGGTTTCCAGTTCATGCCAGCTTGTGTGCAGAAGCCAGAGGGTTTACCCCCGATCAGCGATGTCGTTCTGGACAAGGTGGGTCTCTCTTCTCAAACCATAGATTTAGTGGTCAAACGTTCACTTGGAAACATTTTAAGCCCTGTTAAAGCGAGATTAGTTTTTTATTTGTAATTTGCAGGATTTGATTGCCCAGTGGGTCTGGGATAAAGTGTCACAGTAGATTTTTTTATTCAATGAAGTGGATTAAAAAAGGCTACTATTACCTAGGAGACTCCAGAGTATGCACATTACAGAAGGGTGTTAAAAATTATTTCTGTCAGACCTCAAAATAATCAACATTAAGATGAGCTTTCCCATTTTAATATTGTGATCAGGCTTGGTCAGATATGATTGACATACAGGTAATTTGATGATGTGAGATGAAAATTGGGTCAATAATTAGTTTTTTGAATGTAGTTATTTTATGTCTTTGTTGATAATAATAATAATAATAATAATAATATTTTCTGTCTTTGAAAATAATCTGTTTATTTTCACTGGTCAGAAGTAGTCTTTGTTTTGAATTGAGTGATACAGGCAATCCCAAAAAGACTGGAGTGTGTGGCTGTGGGGTGAATGTGGGGTGTGTGTGCTTTTTTATAACCCTTGTACCTTAAAAAGGGCAAGCACTTTTCTACACCTTTCCAGATTAAGAGAGAGATTGGCTCACAATATAAATGAGAATGCACTACTCTAAAAACGTCTAACCATACAACTTTTTAACATGATATTTAGGATGATTGCAGATGACAACTGCCTGTTGCTCTGCATTTAAAAGTAGAGGGAAAAATCATTCTTTTCACCAAAACTGAGAGTAAATCCTCCAAAATGATATTGGTCACTTCTTGAAGATGTGTGGGAAGCAGGAAAAACGGGCGAAT
The DNA here is from genome assembly GCA_037974605.1 of Nannopetersius ansorgii. Classification (NCBI taxonomy): domain Eukaryota; kingdom Metazoa; phylum Chordata; class Actinopteri; order Characiformes; family Alestidae; genus Nannopetersius; species Nannopetersius ansorgii. The sequence continues at coordinate 11,413,784 of JBBPDE010000134.1, forward strand.
GTAAGGATCTGGGACTTTTACATGCGTAAAACTGTGATGGCTAGACTACTGGGTCAAAAAATCTGGTGACAGGGTCCAAGCTCATTGCTGTACAAGACTTGCTTGTCTGGTCTGATTCCATCGACAAGCTACTGCATCACAAATAGCTGAAAAAGTGAGCGCTGGCTATAATAAGCAGGTATAGTGTCCATGTTGACCCCTGCTGACCTGGGCTCCAGATTTCCTAGACCTCAGTCTGACTGAGCATCTGTGGGACGTGCTTGTAACTAAAGGACCTGCTGCTAACATTTTGGGCCCAAATACCACAGTACACCTATAGAGGTCTTACAGGTCAGAGCTGTTTTCTGAAGTAAAGTGGCCCACATAGTTACACATGAACACAGTGCAAACAGTGTGAAATTCGTTCTCTGCATTTGGTAGGACAAAGTGGACTTCCACAGTATTTTAGGCAGGTAATTTTAAAGTTATGTCTGATCAGTGTGTGTATATAGTCATCAATGTCATTAATTGTCTTAGAAATAAATTACTTTAAAAATGAGCATTGAGTTTCTATCCTAATATTATGAAACACTTTCAGTCAGGTGGCTCCAAACTTTCGACTGGTACTGCATGGAAAAAGATATGCCCAAAACATAATTATGGCCATATGATCTGTAAAACCGGTATACTGCTTCCCTCTTGTCCCCTGTGTGGAAAATCAGCCCACCAAGAGTGAACCGTAGCTCATGCCTGTCTTCGCTGGGCAATTCTCTGCTCCGAGCCTTCAGACATCCTGTTCCCATTAAAATTGTATTACGGTTATGTCACACTTGGCAGTGAGCTCAATTTAGCAGAAAGACACGCGGGAAAATACGTCCTGCCCGCATTAGATACACAATTTCACACCCTAATCTACCCTGGATTCTCCAGATAAAGTGCTAACTCAGCTAAAAATGTCATTTGAGCAATTTACATTAAAACCACATAAGGGCATAATTATTTAGGGAATCTGTTTGCACTTTACTAATTGGGGGGAAATAAGCTTCTAATAAAATATCATGAGAATTGGATCTAAAACTAAACAACTTGACACCAGAGATGTCTTGCCTTATCAATTGCTTTGGAATAAGAGGAAACTGAGCAAATCCATTTTTATTTCAGTAAACTGTCTGTTTTAAAGCACAGTATTGTGCTTAAAATGAAATGCTGGTTCGGACGGAGTCTCTCACCTGCTAAAGTCCGTTCATGTCTCACACATTCAGTTCTTTCCACTTAGGCTTAGTTGCTAGTTTTAAACATACATTTGCATGTTTGCTTGCTGCCATCTGTTTTTCACTTTCTGAGCAGCCTCAGTCACATGGCAAATGAGGCATAATTTGTTAAATGTGGTGCTTTTGATACAAAATCAACACACAAAGTGGGTCTTTGTGAACGGTACATAGGGTACCCGGAACCACAAAGAACATTTGTGGTTTTTTGAAAGGACGGTTTTGCATTTATCTTGTTGGGGGTTTTTTCTGCCCGAACATGGGATCTAATAAATCTTTGTCCCTTACGTTAAAACAGACTGTTTTTGTTACTGTGCCTTTAAGACTGGTATGTGAATAAGCTCTCTTCTCATTGGCTGGCCTGTGTTTTGCCTCATTTAAAAAGCAGCCCAGGCTGAAACAGTCCTTATAATGTCTAAGTGTGGTGTTGTGCCATTTAAACAATGAATATAAAATGCTTCGACAGCTTAGTGTTTATATTTAGACAGTATGGACTGGATGAATGAATGTGAAGCATATTAACAATATTACTATTTAACCAATTTTTTTGTATTTATTAACAAAATAGGACGGTGAAATATTTTATTCTTTCTGAAGATTTTTTTTTCTATGATTTAGTTTTTACATACTATAATCATCTCTATCTGTGCAGTCACTGCCCTTCATACGTAGATATTAAAGCACTTCCAATTTGTTTGTCTCTTAAATGACCAAGTAGTCCTACTTCTACCCATGACCACTGGTTCAAGCACTTTTATGTATTTTATTTGTTTTCAGTATTGAAAGCATCTCTCTTGTTGTATGAATTACTATCCATTTGTCCAGTCTGTCGATCTATGCATAAATTTTTGATGCATTTAATTTCTTGAAAGAATATTGATTTCATTTTGCATGAGATTTCAATTGGAGAACTGCTCCCATGCAGTAAGAAAAAGCCTGGTTTTTATGAAGAGTGTATAAAGTCATTCATCCAATGAGGTGCTCTGGAATCTGCTGGTTTGTTGTTAAGTCTATTTCTGTTTTTTTGGGCTTGGACTACTCAATTAGTTGTCTATATGTAATACTAATAATTTGTTGCATTAGTATTAACCTTATATAGACAACCTTACCTGTGTCTCAGTGAAGATATTCTGTCCAGAGTCGGGGATGCAGAGGAATTTTCTTGCTTCATTCATATTTGAAGGTTATCAGCTGTAGCGCAGTCTGCTGGTAAAGTCATGGTACTGCATTTTGATTTTTTCTCTAATGTTTTTCCAGATTAACCAAACCAAGGTGCCGTTGTTGAGGATGGTGGACCCCCGACTCATCTGCCGAGGGCCAGACTTCACCCCAGCTTTTGCTGATTTTACCAGGCAGTTACCAGGAGCACGAGGAGCTGTGAGTGACACACACACACACAAACAGCATCACGCACACAAGCTGCTTGTAAAATGTCTGGACTCTTTCTCCTCTTTCCAAATTTTCCAAGTAATGTTTATTGAAAAGTAAGCACACAAGGAAAATTATAGTTAAAAAAAATAATTAAATGGATGTCAGCACTAATCCCCCTATTGATATCCTCATTATGCCAACCATATTGTGGTGTTACTGAACAGGATTAATATCTACACATTGGCCATACTTTTCTCAAAGTAATTTTGGATCATTCCTGTTGTTCCAGTCATCATAAGGTTTTCACACAATGAAAAACGCAGCTGTTCTTTTCAGACAGCACCTAAAAGCAAAATGTGTTTTGATGTGGCAGTTGAAATATAAATGAAATGTCATGATAAAGTAATATAACTTTGTATTCTTAGCTCCTCACCCTAGGTCCTCGGAGGCCACCGCCAAGGAAGATCATCATGAACCTCTCAGTGAACAATGATGTGCAGCTGAAAAAGGCTGAACATGCATGGAAACCTGGACTGAAGAGAGAGGCAGTTCCAGAAGACCCAGAGACAGTGAAAACTCAGGTATACACTCAGCGTATTTCATAATGGTTTCTTAGATAAATGCACATAAAAAGTATTTCTGATTGTGTCACCTATAGCCTTTACCCACTTAACAGCCTTTTGCTCAATAGTTACACTAAATATGCATCATTAACACAGTCAGCATATAGTGTATCCAACCTCAGTTTTACATTATTCCTGTGAAAGTATTTAGGCACTAAACAAGCTAGTAGAACTAAAAGTGGAAAACCTCATATACAGATCACAGTAATCTGCCTTTATTTGGTATATGTAACCTCTGGGATTTATCCTTAAAAATTTTATATTATTTTTGTTTTGATTTATTAATTATACAGTTGCCTGCTGTATTGGCCTTCAAGCTTTTTCTGTTTCTGTCAATGGATGACAAAACCCTGTTAAACATGTAAAAGATGGATTTTCTTTCCATGAAATTACATTTTTTTCACCAAATATAACTTTCCCTGAAATTAAAACTGATATCTTCCCTTTTACTTACTATAAGAAATAGGGAGTGGATTATTTATTAATTTGTTTGTTTGTTTGTTTGTTTGTTTGTTTATTTATGCATGCAATGAGATACTACCAATAATTCATTTCAAATTACTTCATGGTTTTATTATTGGTGGTTCTAAGACTGCTGAAGGTAAAGAAAAAAAAATACTCATTTTTTTCTTTTTTTTGCGCAAAAAGCTAGAGCGTCACACTCTGCACTTCAGAGGATTTACTTGTTCTTGTTGCATTGGCAAGAAAGCTCTTTGTTTGCTTCTGCCTTTTTTTATATATATATACAAAGGCCAAATTGGATAAAGGGAGACTTTTATCGTTGTGTGTGTGCACACACGCGCCATGTTTTGCTTGTATACCAGGTGTAGAGTACCAGAGATTGTTCAGCTTGTTAATATTGTATTTGCTGATGTTTTCGTCTGCTTTTGTGTCTCACTGTTCAGGACCTTTTGCGGAAGGTTCGGAGCATCCTGAACAAACTTACTCCGCAGATGTTTACTCCGTTAATGAAGCAGGTGACGGACCTCACCATCAACACAGAGGAGCGTCTTAAAGGGGTCATAGACCTGGTGTTTGAGAAGGCCATTGACGAGCCCAGCTTTTCTGTGGCCTATGCCAACATGTGCCACTGCCTGGCTACTGTACGATTCCTTTTTTTTATCTTTTAATAATGTTTAAAAGAATATACCTGTCAAAAGTTGGGGACAGCTTGGTTTTCTGTTTTTGAATATGTTCAGTGCTCACTGAACTGTGTACTTCAGAATGTCTTTCTTGATATGAAGAGCAGAATTTACCTCAATTGTTTTTAAAAGAACATACTCAAAACCTAATATGCTTTAAATACCTGTAATGTGAGGGCTGTATAACAACAAGGAGCTGAAACGGGGTCTGGCCTTATCCACAAAGCAGGCCCTTGGTAGCTTTTGCAAAAGAAAATAAAAGCAGGACATGGCCTAAAAAGCTCTTTTATTTTAGTATAACATTATTATTTTGTATGTTGAGGGTCAACAAAGAAAGCATTGTCATTTGCATTAAAAACCTTTTGATAGGTGGCCCCAGACTTTTGACAGGCAGTATTTTTTGTCTGCCACCAGAAGCAGGTGGTCTTAACTTTTTTTTTCTTTTATCTTTTCACTGCAGCTGAAAGTACCCATGGCAGACAAACCTGGCACCACAGTGAACTTCAGGAAGCTTCTACTGAACCGCTGTCAGAAGGAATTTGAAAAGGATAAAATGGACAATGTTGTATTTGAGAAAAAACAGAAGGAGCTTGACTCTGCAACATCTGTAAGCTTCATTTGGAATATTATTTAACATCATGCTTTTAGGATTTACGATTTCCATAGTTTGTTGGACAGAGATACAAGTAACCAATTAATCCTTCTATATGGCTGGTTTTACTATTTTTAACGTGATACAGTGTCAGAAACCACACAAACAAGCCTTTTTTTAACGAAACAGGGTTTGAGGAAGGTGTACGATGATTTAGGCTTGCATTTATTGAATTGCCTATTATTGGATTAGAAACTTATACTGCTTGTAGTGCAAAAGTGAAGAGACAAATGTCTCTTGGCAGATCGACTAAATTTGTGGTAATGTGAGTGTCTTTGACGGCATCTGACTAGTTGAACACTTAAGAGATTTAAACTGCAGTCTCTTAATTTTTTTCCCCAGGTCAGTGAAAAAGAGCGGCTGCAAGAGGAGCTGGAGGAGGCGAAGGATAAAGCCCGCCGCCGCTCCACTGGAAACATTAAGTTCATTGGTGAGCTGTTCAAACTTCGGATGCTGACGGAGCCCATTATGCACGATTGCGTGGTCAAGCTGCTGAAGAACCATGATGATGAAAGCCTGGAGTGTCTCTGCAGGCTTCTGACAACCATTGGAAAGGATCTGGACTTTGAGAAGGCAAAGGTAAATCTTGACACATTAGTGAGATTAGAGATTAGTGAGATTAGGTACTGAAGTTGGTTGATTAGTTTTGGATCCGCTCCAACTCATCTCAAAGATATCTGAGAGCTTACTCATGAGCCAAGAGAACAAAGCTTACTGCAGCTGAGGTGCCATAAACATGAAAAGGCACTTAGGGATCGAAGTTTTGAGTAACACTCTGTCACTTGTGTTTTTTAGGAGCGTGTTGATTCGATTTTATTAATTCATGATTTTCCCATATGACTGTGTATGTGAAATGGTTTAAATAAGCAGTACCAGCATGGTTTGATTAGCATGTACTGTGTCTTCAAATAGCCTCGCATGGACCAGTACTTCAACCAGATGGAGAAAATTGTCAAAGAGCGGAAGACATCGTCTCGGATCCGCTTCATGCTTCAGGATGTGATCGACCTGAGATTGGTATGTGTGTACATGTGGTGTTTGCTCGTTTGTGTTTGATTATTGTATTTGACTAAAGTTCTCCTTGAGGGTTCAATTATGCAGTGGGTACAAAAACACACACACAAACTTTCCAGCTTTTATTTTAATCAATGCCATTTGTCTGATGATATACTTCTTAACAGAAGTGTTTAAGCTCTGTCAAACTGGAGGATCTTTTGACAGTGTCTGGCCACCTATAGTTGATAGTTTGCTTTCAGTTGCGCTACTAAGCACCTGAATATTCCAGGAATAGTTAACTAATTAAAATTATTCTCCCTTGTTGCAGGTGGAAGCCTTTGCGTTGTTGCTTGTGTAAATACTGCTGGGAAAAATGTGTGTGTTTGTTTCCATTTCAGACTGTAACATGCAACAAAATGTGAATATTTTGCAGGAGAGATTCTTTTCTATACCCACTGTGTATCCAGCCATTGTCTAGAAAGGAAAATGATTAAATAATATAATAATTAAATGACTAAAATAGGCATTGCAAGGTCTAGTTTTTCACCATTATCAATTACACAGGTCAGCAGGTCAAAATCATCAGAGATAAGTTTATATGGGTTTTGTAGTGTTTTTCATGCTGATTTCAAATCTGTGTTTAGTTTTTCCTGCACGTACAGTTTTTGTGATGAAGCTAATTCTATATTGCATGATAGGTGGCATAATGATCATATAATAATCATATGCTGAGTGTTTTTGAAGAAACAGTGGTCGCTGACTGACACTGATCATTATATCTATGCCACAGTGTGGCCTGTCCGACTTTGCACTGAAAATATTGAAACAGTTACTTGGTTGGACGTGAATGAAAAAAACTGAAAGCAGATCTGAAATCAGCATGAAAAAAGTGTATTGTGGTTTCTGATGATTACAAAAACTATTTTTTGTTGAGCTGTGTCCTCAGTTTGATGCTTGTGACATTTGTGTTTGAGTATCTGGTTAGATAAGTTTGTTAGGAACTTTTTCATTTATTAGTCACATTTTTATAAATATGTTTAATTCATATTTTAAAATACAAATGTGTAATACATCATATGATTGGGTTTGCCATGAAAAAAAAACCTTTATGTACCTTCAGGGCCTCAGCCTGAAGTTTAAGCATTAGATAGAAAACAGTCGCTGGTTAGCGATTTAGTGCCTTGTGCAGTTGATGTAGACTCTTTAAAATAGTGTTCAACAACATAAATTATCGGTCCGTTCCCCACTAGATGAGGGTGTGGTTGTGGAGACCACTGCTATAAAGTTAAAAATTAGTTCAAGTCATTTGAATGATCTTTTTTCTGTACCTCTGTGCTTGTAGCATAACTGGGTGGCACGCAGGGCTGAACAGGGGCCCAAAACCATTGAGCAGATCCATAAAGAGGCCAAGATTGAAGAGCAAGAGGAGCAGAGGAAAGTCCACCAGCAGCTGCTGTCTAAGGACAAGAGGAGACCAGGTCAGCCTCAAAGTCTTCAGAACTATTTCAACACAAGGGGCAAGAAAACATTGCGTAATCTGGTCATGTAACATTCTCATTTGCATCCTCTGTAATATCATACAGTCTTTGGTATTCAAACAGCTTTGTGTGGAGCAACCTGGGTTGTTTTTCCAGCAGGCTTAAAGACTACACCTCAACTCAGCCATATATTTTGTATCTATTAATGTATTTTTTCTCTGTCGGATTATCCCAGATTGTCACATGATAAAAAACAAATCTAAAATCTGTAGAGATGACTACGTGTGTGCATTATCACAGGTGTGTAGCAGTAAGTGTATCTCGCCCTGTTCTGTTTACAGACCCGAGAGAGCTGCGTGGTCAGAGAGAGGAGACCTGGAGCACCGTACCAGTGACCAAAAACAGCCGAACAATTGACCCCACCAAAATCCCCAAAATCTCCAAGGTATGTTTGTGTGACTCTTGTTTTTATTATAGAAACCTTAAACTGTTATTCATCTAAGCCCAGATAACCAATCATGCAATGAGACAGCAAAAAGGATTTGAAGGCAGAGTCAGTGTGAGCCGTTTAACACAGGTCTTTATCTCACACACATTCAGTAAAATGAGGTTTCTTGTATAATGCAATATGTGAGTAAAACGTCACCTGCTATTGAGCTTGGATGCAGAGACGCAAAGGGATAGTGTGCCAAGTGTTTTTTATTTTTGGTATGTCATTATTGCAGATGTGGTCTTCTTGTGTAAGTAAAAAGGCTAATCAAACATGCATCTCTTGTGCCTCACTCTTTCTCAGCCTGATGACAAGATCCAGCTGGGGCCAAGGGCTCAGTTAAACTGGATGAAGGGGAGCAGCGGAGGAGCCAAAACCAGTGATTCAGGCAAGTATATCTTAAGAAATCCTCTACATTTTTGTACCTAATACATACAGTGTGGCAATAAAATATGCTCAGAATGGGTGGTTTGAGGGACTAAGATTGTGAACCACTGGAATCAAAACTGAAGCACACATCTTTCACTGGAAACCGCTAGCTTTGTGTGAGTGACTGTGTTTGTGTTGCAGAGTTGTCTCGCACTGGTAGCAGTAGCCTGAACCGCTATTCACCGCTACAGTCATCTGTAGCCCCATCCGCTGTCCCACCATCGCAGACCGCTGAATCTGACACCAGACGCCCTCTACCAAGGTAAGCATGCCGTCTTACAAACAACTGGGTTACTATTAGAGAACGTTTTTAGTGTGAACTATTTATGAGGTGGTCAGGCAAAAATCTATTTCATACAATACGCTTAAACTTTTAACAATTAAAAATGAATAAACTGCATAATAAACACACACTTGCCTCACACTGTCAATGTTATGTTGTCTCAAATAGACTTGTCGAGATGGATATGACACTGGATGACACTGAATAACATACTGTTACATATATAATTAACAAAAGTGCACCACATACCTAAAACCAGAGTCTTGTATTTTCATTGCTTGCACATATCAGTGTGTCCTTTCAAAGAGTTAGAATTCAGCCAATCAGCCTTGCAGCATCATTGCTGGAAGATGACTTTAAGTTGATATACTGAAAGCAGGATAATTGGTTATATCAGTCTGAGCAACTTTAAGGGCTAAATTGTGATGGCAAGACAACTGGGTCAGAGCATCTCCGAAGCAGCAGGTCTGGTGGGATGTTACTAGTATGCACAGAAGAGCTTCTGTAGCACAAATTGCTAAAAAAAAAAATGAATGTTTATGACGGAAAGGTGGTACATCACATAACGAAGCACAGCTTGCTGCATATAAAGGTCAGAATTGTTGTAAGTAGTCAGAGGTGGGGTGACCAGTGCAGAAGTGGAAGAAGGTGTCCTGGGTTGGTGAATCATTTTTATGTGGTGGGACCAGGATACACTCTGAAACTGGAGGAGGCAGTCTGATGCTCTGGGAAATCTTGAGTCCTGCATTAGTGTGGATGTTACTTTGGCACAGACTGCCTACTTAAACTTTGTTGCAGACCAAATACACTGTTTCAAACTAAATAAAATAATGTCAAGGGTATATCCAAATGGCAGTGGCCTCTTTAAGCAGGAAAGCGCACCCTGTCTCACAGCAAAATTAGTTCAGGAATGATCTGAGGAACATGTCGAGTTCAAGGTGCTGACCCCCAAATTCCCCAGACCTCAATCAATCCAATAAACAAAGTCTTGCTTTGGTGGTGGCTAGAAGTCAATGGCTGGCTTCCAGGCATCGATGCTTTTAGAAGCAGGCTTACTGCCAGCAGTGAACTAGATTAGAGCTCTGAGTTCAGCACATTCACTGCTAAGTTAGCTTAGCTGGGTCTCTGGAAGGCTTTTTTTTATCTCTTTCCTGGTTTTTTTTGTTTGTTTGTTTTTTTTGTTGTTTTTTTTTCCCAGTCAGCCACCACACATACAGCAATAACATAGATATTGTCATTTTGATATACAGTACCTTGCATGATTATTTATAAGAAACTACATATTACCATAATCTAATACATGAAAATGTAAACCTAATTCATCATGTCAAAATGTAGCACAAAGCATGTTTTTTTTTTTCATTCCAAAAAACAAGACTGCACAAACAGTAGTGTTTCGTCAAATTCCTTTTCTGCTTACAAATACATGTGGTATGAAAGCTTAAAATATACACTTTCAACAGCTTTTTTTGTATGGGAAACAAAAGCCAGCAACTTGTTATAGGATGCTTTTCAGGACCACAAGTGTTTATTCCTGTTTAATAGCTTTTGTTTTCCCAATCAAGCTTATTTGTGTTTTTTAAACAGCAGCGTGTGCTGATCAGTTGTTTTTGTGTGTGTTCTTTTCTTCTCCGCAGTCGGGGCAGCGGCCGGAGCGAAAAGGTTTTGAGTTCAGGACCTTTGCGACCTCTGAACCGCCGCAGCAGCAGTAAAGAGCTGTTGGAGACTGCAGCCCCCGAGGAGGCACAAAGAGAGGGGACGTACACACCGCCCCGCAAAGCCAGTGTCTCTGAGGACAGGAGTGACACACAGCCCAGCAGACCCAGAGAGCCTTGTGAGACATATTCTACTGTTCTGATATATGTTGACGTTGCATGCTGAACCTTTACGCAGCTAAAGTTGCAGGTTGAAAGTTGCATTTCCATGTGAAGCAATTAAAAAATAACAAGCGTTTTTCCTTAATTTCATTTGAATCTTTGCCTAATTTTGTTGTCTTTGGATCATTTCTCAAGCAACTTTTTCTGCAACTGCAAATTAGTGGTGTTAAGGCAGGGGGAAATAATTTGCTTGCCACACAGATCAGCTCTACATCGTGCAACACAAGTTGTGTGACACGTTCACCATATGATGTTAGGATCTAAAGTTATACACAATTACTTAATTATTTAATTATTTGTTATATGTGCCAAGTTTTCCTGGACAATCTTATGTCTTATTACACTGCTATGCAGAGATCGTGAAACAGATCTTCTTCACTGGCTCTTTTGTGGGTGAGTGAGCGGGAATGTAAGTGTGTGTATGTAAGTCTGGGTAGCACAATAGCTGGTTATGTAAAAGCTGACCTGCCCCACTGATAACCCACATCTCATCAACGTGTGTGCTGTTCACTATAGTGTGCTTTTCACACACAGGCCACTGTAAGGCAATATGGGACTCGAGTGTGGGTGCATTTAGGCATGTTTATGTGTCTGGCTACAAATAACAGATAGACAGCGAGGGAGACTGTTGTTGAAATGGTGGGATTCTTACTTGAGGCAGCCTATGTACATACTTTTTCATACTGAAATGTATTTGTAGT
>JBBPDE010000134.1:11425172-11464212 GCA_037974605.1 Nannopetersius ansorgii
ACACACACACACACACACACACACACACACACACACACACACACACACACACACACACACACACACACACACTCCTAATCTTAGAAATGTACACACTCAGCACACAGCATGCGAAGACACGTGTATACTGTATATATACACACTTAGACACACACGCTTGAAAACAACACCACTCACATTCCTTTTACACCCCTCTTCAGAAAAAGGCTACATAGCTCATGCACTCTTTAAAGTGTGTGATCCTTTTTAGAAATAAATTGGGTGTTTCACATTTATCTGTATATTATATAAATGCAGTGAATAGACTGAGTCACTCCTTCATGAAATTCAGAGGTTTTCCCTTCATCGCATATGGTGAAATGTTCAATATGATTAAAAATGTAACTGTCTCTTTTAAGCTATTGTGATGTGATGTAGGCTGATTGTTTTTAACAGTGTAGCTTCTAATATATGACCTTATATATTGTAATGTCAACTACACACTGTCAACCCAGACTGCTATTTTTATTCACCCTCTCATCCTACTATTAAAACCTCATTCTAAAACTCCCTTCATTTTGAAGGCCACAGATAAGAAACTCTAGCGCTGACGCAAAGTGCATAGCTGCCATTCATATTGAACTGTCTGTCTTTGTTATTCTTAACATTTTTGGTTTAATCAATCTTACATATTTCCCCACTGTTCATGAACAACAGGGCAGCTGGCAGACTGGTTGTTAGGGAGTTGCCCCTGCATAAAAAGGAAGGTTGTGGGTTTGAATCCCAGAAATACCAATGGCACTACTGATGCACATTTGAGTAAGATACGGTCGACACACTGCTCCCCGGGTGCTGCGTCGCCCACTGCTTCACTTGGTGAATGGGTTGAATGCAGAAAAAGAATTTCACACTGTGGGCTGTGCTGTGTTCAGGTGTGATTATAAGAGACCACATTACTTTACAGTAACTACTTGCTTTAAAGCCCAGTAGGTTCCACATATGCCTAAGGTCACCATGCCCAGTGCCAAGTGTGAGCTACTGGGGCATAAATCCCACCAGTGTTGGGCTATGAAGCTGCATCCAATACCTTTGGGACGAGTTAGAGCATCGTTTATGACCCAGATCTACTCATCTATACCTGACCTCTTCCAACATGTCATAAACTTTAAGACACATAGTTGACCTTATTACACACATATACATATATAATGTTTTCTAAGAGGCCATTTCTCTTTTCTTCTAGCAGAATGCATCTGTCTGTCACACTTCCTCTTGCGTGTGAGTGGTATTCACCGATCTGCTCACTGGCCACGACATGGGGACTCTCCGCTTGAGTCAGTGTAGCTGTGTGGCGCTTGTGGTTAGCTCTCTGAAGACAGTGACCACAAGCCCCACTCTGACAGGCCTTCAGCACAGCAGGTGCTGCTATGTCAGGCTACACAGCCTGAATAGAGCCTTTGTCACAAAAGATTCACCCACAGGAGCGAACCAGCTGCCATTTAAGGCAGCGCGAGTGGCTGTGTGTTATCAGCAGGAGGCGTGTGGGGTGAGGAAGGAAGGCGTTCGCATGTGCATCATGCGGTTACAGTGGGCTGTGTGTGTGTGTATGCGTGTGTCATGAGGACTGGATGAGCTCTGGGGCTGAAGGAGTTCTGGATCAGGTGCACGAGGCACGAGAGAGTGAAGTCAGAGGCGATAAAATCACATGAAAGAAATATTTTAGTGTTTTTCAGCCTAATCACTATGTGCTGTAACTGTATCATTCAGATGATTGCAAGAATAATTTCAATGCATGTCCAGTACTTAGAAACAAACAGAAGAGTAATTTACTTCTTTGATAGTCACTGGGCAGTTGCAATTCCACGAAATGAAATACAGTAAAAAAAAAAAGCTCAAATTCTTAAAAGAACACATATAACAGATTTCTTCTCAATTTTTTAAAAATAACTTGCAGTATGTAAACACTGTTAAAGTTGAGGTTGACAGCTAAGCTGCAGAAATAGTCCAGTTTGGATTCATCACTTGTGAAGTCATAAAAGCCAACTCACTTACACAAACACCACCAATTCAAACTACAGCAGTTCAGCCTCGCCCATCCACACTGAAGTTATAAGAAGTGTTGCAGCCTAGACTAGTCACAGAAAAATGAATGTATGATGTTATATAAATACACAAATATATTTGGACCTCAGGGACCAAAAATGAGTGTAGGATATGAGCATTAAGGTGATCTGATGGAGCCTGTAAAACTCACAACCACGTCTGGCAAAGAATTACTTCTTCTGTCTGGAAAACTATTCCCATCTCTGAAAGCACAAGATGTACACGAATGCCATACAGAAGTAAATGGAAAGGGTCCACTAATCACTATTCCGGACACCTGGAAGTCAGGAGCACTGTATACAACACAGTGCTCTTGTGACCAAATGTGTGATTAAAGTAAACACTGTCCTTTACTATCATTAGATGGGTTTGCTCATCGCAGTAGTCACATTCAATTGCTTACAATGCAGCACTGAAAGAGTGGGGCTGAAAGTGTGTCCTGGATACTATCTGATGTGTTTTTGGATGTCAAAACAAAAACAGCAAACTCCCAAAATTTTGCACTATGCAATATAGTCATAGCCACAGAGTGACGAGCTCAGGAAATGTGCGTACCTGATGATGCGACTTCACAGTAACGCAATGAGAAGTGTATGGTGCAAGTTACCCTGTTCTGTAAGACCTACAGCCTTTCAAAGCTACAGCGAAATTCTCACTAACACATTTCACCACTTAGGCCTAATGAGAGGGAAATGTAACTCACACGGTTTTACTCGTACCCCAAGCGTAGTCAATCAACCAAGACAAGTTTAGTTAGGCTAACACTAGAGGTCAATCATTTCCCAAAATGTTTTCACTTCTTCAACTCACTCAAACCACATCCAGATGTTCATTAAGGTGGCAGAGATTTGTGGATGAGGTTTAGGACCCAGTAGGACTCACTGTAAGCTAGATCCGCACATTTAGGTCTGGGACACCAACTGTAAGGGTCTGTATGTGGATCTTATGTAACTTACATATTGGTTTCATAGAAAACACTAAATAATAGTTGCTATAGAATAATAAGACTTAATATTAATAACTGGATTAGACTCTTGTTTAAGGGATTAAGCTCTGTTGTCAGCTGGAGTGATCATTTTTCTGCCTTATAAATCTGTTTAGATATCTGTCCAAATGTCAAAATGACCACAGAGATCGTTTTGATCAAAGGGTCAAAGCTTTTCACATCAGCACTATGCCACAGGAAACACTCAATAGCAATCACAACATGGAGAAAGGATCACTAGAACTGAAGGAGCTCAGCCAATCAGAGTTGAGCTTTTCACAAACCGTGAAACTAACATACAGTGCAAAGTTAGACTGGATTAAAACCTGGCTGCAAATCATTTAGATTCCAGAAACTTAAAAGCAGTTCAGCTCTAACTGTATTATTTTTTGTGCAGTCAATTAGCAGCGTTTGCACAAGCAGAAACATTCCTAAGCCTCGAGGAGGCTGCGGTTCCAATATGAGAGTGTGTGTTGGAACTGTTGCTGCTGAGGAATTTCTGAACACATGGGCCTTCGTTTAAAGGGACGCATGCACAAGTGTGTGAGAGTGTCTGCGGGAGGGAGGACGGTGTCCCTGCACATAGCAGGCAGCAACTGTTCTTGTTCGGTTTAGGCCCTTGCAGGTGGTGTTGTGTATGCCTTCAATGAAACCGGGCACGAAGCACACACAACAAATAGCAAAACAATGATTATATTTCCAGCCCACAGGAAAAGCCATTCATTCAAAAAGATGTGTGCATAAAAAAGGATAGACGATTGTTTTCCTGATTGATGTTATTAGACTCGTCTGTTTGGTCATTGTTCTCTATATCTAATGGACTCTTAGGGGATTCTGGGAGGATATAAATGAACACTTATTTGGAGAAGTACAGGGAAATAACTTCCTTTTATTTGTCTCACGGAAGCTGTGGGAGGAAGCTAGAGCCAGATGCGTGAAGGAGCTTTTCCTCCATGCACCTGCCTGCAGTCAGTGCCGTCTTACAGCAGCAAAAATGGAAAAGTGAATGACTGTAGAGCAAATCCAATCATGGTTAACACTGTTAAGCTTTGGACAAAAGCTAGACAGAAGATTTGAATTACAGTAATGAAGCGAAGAAAAAAACACACCAAACACACACACACACACACACACACACACACACACACACACACACACATACAATTTATATAACAATTTTTAATCATGATTATGTTATTGTTGCACACAAAATTCAATAAGTAGTTCAAAAGTAACTAGTTTTTAACAGCAGTGTTCCCTTTAACACAGTTACATAAATATAAAACCAACATGAGAAATGTAACCCCCCCAAAAAAAGCTCAAACAACCATGATCACCCAGCGCCCCCACACCTTCCAAGCAACAGCAAGATAACATTTATAAATATGTCTTCAGTTTTTTTCTTTTCTGAACAGGAAACAACACAAACAGTCTATGTTCAGCAGCAACTGTCCCTATTAGAATGAGGTGAAGAGGTTGAACACAAAATAAGCAACAAGCTTTCAAAATAACAAAATAAAATAATTGTGGGCGTTATGTGCACAGCTCTTACCACCACACATACATATACACACACACACACACACACACACACACACACACACACACACACACACACACACACACATAAATATGTTAATTTTTTAGTCCTATTCTCACCACACACATCTACAGGTCCAGTAAACTAAGCATCTCTAAGAGTAAAAGAACCATTCCATGTCAGTGTCTGTTAAATTCCTACACAAGCACCTCATTCTGCTTTATGAGGGACTGATTAGTGAATCACATCTTATTCAATGAGGAAAAGTATAAAAACACTGCTGTAATCAACACTCCCCTCTTGCAAGGTGACCAGTTGGATGGCAAAACACTACAAGAAGTACATCAAAGACGGCGATTGCCATTTTGTTTAAGAGTGATTTGTTTTCTTTGAATTATTCTGTAAGTTCTGTAAACACTGCATTATTTCTTTTACTTTGATAAGAAACTAAGACAGTGATTACATGTGAGGAACTGAAGTCTGTACAGTTTATTGTAGAATTGATTTAGCACTATTAGTGGTATATTCCATGGAGCCTCCAGTCTTATAATGGCTTGGGGGATTACTCAAAGACTGCCGGGTGGTACGTATTTAAGTTTCTAGCCAAGAAGAATCTAGGGAATAAGGTCAGTGGCATTCTTTCACGTGCACAGCAAAGCAGTGCCTAGCTACAGCCAGGCCTATTCTCCTCCTCATACAAAGGAGCTGCCTGTTCTAATCCTGCCCTGGGAAGACACTGACCTACCCAGTGGTCACCATGCTCATGCATCTTTGCATTGTAGCTCAAATTTACACATTGTTCTTCTTATCCCTTATGTCACTGAATAGTCAACATTGTTTGCTTATTTATTTTTCTGAGAATAATGGATGTAGTCCCTCAATTATTATTTTTTTTTTTCTTCATGCCTCAATAATTAAACCAGTCAAGTGTTGGCCAAAAGCATGGATATCAGTAGTTTTGCATTCCCCAGTGATGCCATAGCCATCCATGGACAGCAGTACAAGAGAGCAAAACACTGAAGTTTATTATAAGTCTGAGCTATTGCTTTAAACACTGTTGTATGTTTTCCTCTCATCTTTCCCAGAACTTCTATGCCAAAGCTCTCTTCGACAATGTGGCAGAAAGCTTGGATGAACTGGAATTCCGCAAGGGCGACATTGTCATGGTGATGGACAAGAACATGGAAGGCTGGTGGAAATGCTCTCTACACGGTCGGGAAGGTCTGGCCCCAGCTAACCGCCTGAAGGCACTATCCCTGGCGGAGACTGAATCACTGGGTCTCAGAGCCCAGAACATCTATCAAGTCCCCAAAGTGCCACGGCCCTTAGCAGCCAGCCCGACATATGAGATCATGGACAAGTTCTATAAGGTGCCCACCGTGCAAGCGGCTCACATCAACATGCCTTTCCCACAGAAAGACAAAATGCCGGAGTTGCCTGGGGGAAACCTCTCTCCACACAGGGTAGGCATCCTGCAGCTTTCGAAATGAACAATGCATGTTGTTTAAAGCTATAAGCATTGAAAAAGAGTTTCAAATTTAACTCCTTAAATCATAATCTTAATGCTCAATTATTAATATCATTATGTAGCAACTATTATTAGGAATGAATTATTAGGAACTAGAGTTAGGAATGAAAATGTTGACCCATACAAAGCCCCTTAGAGCTTTAATGTCATTTCCTGGCAGGTGATTCTATTTGTTAGCTACTAACTAATGCTCTCTTTGGCTCTCAGGGGAGCCAACATTTTGCTGTTGGATACCTCTAAAATGGCTAATTAATGCAGAAATACCACACATGATTGATATTTAGGTCAAATTACTCAATCACAGACATTTGTGATACCTTGTAATTATCTCTGTACTTTATTATTTTGCTCATTTAAACTAGCCTGGTAATGTATCAGCACAACATTTGCTCATTCATAGCTTTCCAAAATTAAACACAGATGATATGCCTATAACAGACTATCACCCTGGATGTTTGGATATTGCCTACTATTGGATAAGTAAAGGTTTAAAACCAAAACCTGCACCAGAATATTACTGAAAAAAATGTTATTTTAGGGATGTCACATTGCTATTTCAAATGAATCAAAGAAACCCATAGTGGCAAGGGTTGAAAGGATGAAGGCTGATGGAGTGAGCAGGGTGGAAAGTCTGGGAACAAATCCTAGCTGACAGTTTTCACATGTTTTCTGTATAAGAGACGGCAGAGATGGCAGAGACGTCATATTTCACTATTTATCTGGATGATAAATACAGTAATGTACAAACGGCAAGGAAATGCAGTTTTGATTATCATGTCTACTATGTCATGAACACCTCTCATTTTTTCAGATAAATGACAGAACCTGAAACTATAATAGTGTATATCATTTTGGAATTGTTTTGAATTAAAGTAGATGAATTTTTGATAGACCAAAGGTTCGACCAGACGGTTAGAGAAACACCTGTTTCTTTTGAGAATGTGGTTAGTAAAGTCCTTCTCAGTAACTGTCTCATTTGAGGCCAGTGAGCCTCACTTGCAGTGCTAGCTCAGGCTAAGAGGCAGTCACCCTGCTGGTTAAAGCACTAGCAGATGGGGACTAGGGGTCTGTCTCAGTGGGGACAGGCATGCAGCACAGCATCTTTATGGGCCCATAAAAGAACAGAAAGGACTTCAGACAGCACTAATTGCAACCAGCAGGTAGAGAGAGTGATTGAGAGAGAGAAAGAGAGAAACAGGGAAAGAAATAGAGGTGTCAGCTACGGGTGGGTATGGGGATCTGGAAGGCCCACATGTTGCCGATTTCCCCTCACGCTCAGGGCAAAAGTGTTTACCTTTACAGTAGTTCTCCACCAGTTAATGCGCATCATGGTTTTAATTAGAGAGCTGGGTTAATTGGGCAGACATACTGAGCAAAGAATGTCTGCCCAAAATACAGGCTCTAAAACAAATGCTACCATTAAAAGTGGTAGAGGAACGAGGATAAAGAAAGACAGTTTTGTTTTTGTGTTCTGCAGATGGGATGGCCAAACTCCAGTCCCAGTTCGGACGTGTACGATGTTCCGAATCTTGGGAAGAATAGCTCCCTTGGCGCAGTAAGTTTTGCAAATTACCGTGAACTAATACATTTAAACATTAAAAGCTGTCACAAAGCACATTAACTTCATATATACTCATCATATGTATTTCACTCCACTGCTTTATAACTTTTGAGTAACAAACTGTTATTGTACTTCTTATATACAGATAACATTACCACGACATTTAGAACGGAAAGCCTCTCTTGGGCCAACCGCAGAGATCCAGAGGAAATATGAAACTATGGATATCAGGAAGTGGAAACCATGTCAGAGAAATGTATGTATGGAATACAACAATCTAGTATACGCAATTTGGACAAAAGTATTGGGACTTGTTTGTCACGGTTTGGGCTAGGCCTCTTACTTGCAGTTAAAAGCAGTTTAATGCTTCAGAATACCAAGACATAAAGCACAAAGCAAGGTCCATAAAGACATGGTTGATAAGTTCAGTGTTGAAGAACTTGACTGGTCACCACAGAGCCCTGATCTCAACCCCACCTAATACTTTTGGGATGAACTGGAACGGAGATTGTGAGCCAACATCAGCTTACAGTATGAATGCGCTTGGATTCCAAAATCTTGTGGAAAGCCTTCCATGAAAAGTGGAAGCTGTTATAGCTGCAAAGTGGGGCGACTGATTTCATATTAAAGTTTATGTAGGCTGTATTAGAATGCAATGTCATTAAAGTCCCCATAGGTGTAATGGTCAGGTGTCCCGATACTTTTGTCCCCAACAGTGTTCTTAACTCCTGCAGATCTTTCTACAAGGGACACTTATTAAGATTTTCGTGTTCATGCTATGTTCACTAGACTAGTGGCAATTTTCTGTCAATATGGTAAAACTTATAAAAAAGAAGAAAGGGTGCCTTTGTTACTATTCACATTCTCTTCAAATTCTTGAGTTTGAAATTATTTATATTTTACAGGTTTATGTGGAGCCACCATCAGTCCCTCAAGAGCCCAATTATGACATCCCTGTGCCTTCAAACAGCGAAGTTCAAAGGGTGGCTTGTAACTACAGTACTATGCCCAACCTGCGCAAGTCTGAATGGATTTACGACGTGCCTGTGACACCTGAGAAGTCCAGCAGTTATGCTGGTAACTGTGGAACCATGCCATCTCAAGGTTCGCATTCAAGCATACAACTTTATGACACACTGCCAGCACGAGATCGGGCCGTGACAACCTCTGCTTGCTCTCTGTATGACATCCCAAAAGCTTGCATTGCACCACAAACCACAGACTCTAACAAGCCAGAGGATGAATGCATCTACGATGTACCACCAACAGCCAAACAAAGGGAAACCTCTCAAGGTGCACTCCAAAAACAGCAAGGCACCGACTTCAATGACTCCAACAAGGGTCCTGTTCCTTTGGAGTACAGGGGTGGACCCATGTATGATCTTCCCAGAGGGCGTCCATCATGGGGCAGGAAGGCAATGCTGTCTAGCCATTCCCAAGAGAGAGCAGAGAGCGTTGAGAATGAAGAGAATGTGGAGAAAAGCAGAACTTTAACTGTGTCTAGCAACCAACGTAGCTCTACAGCATCTACTACCTCTAGCATCTCCAGCTCTTCCAGGAGCTCCTGCGACTCCCTAATGCTAAGTTCTCCTTCTCCTGAGCCTCTAAAGGAGATCTTTATGTGTCAAGAAGAGGTGGCTCCGAGATTGCTGTGTCTCCAAGAAACAGTGTGTCAGGCCATTCCAAAACTCATGAACTTCGTAAGCAGCTGCTGGAGAAGCTGGGAGCACCTTAGCCAACATCTCCAGAAAATCCGCAAAGCTGCCGAGGACGTGACAGAATCACTAACTAGCTTCATTGATTTCATTCAGGATGTTAGAGGAAATGCTCAGCGGCTGACGGATTCCAACTTGCAGGCTCGGCTCCAGAAGCAGCTCTCTATCGTGGAAGACTCGGGTCTCATTCTCCAGCAGTCCATTGATGTTCTTGGTGGCTCGGGATGGTCCTTAGATGTTCTGGTTCAGGATCCAGGACTGCCCCACACTCCTGACCAGCTTGAGCGTTTTGTCATGGTAGCCCGAACTGTCCCTGAAGATGTGAAGCGGCTCGTCTCCATCATCAATGCTAATGGAAAGCTTCTTTTCAGAAGCGCTTCAAAAGAGTCAGAGGCCTCAAAGAACACCAGTCCCTCAAACAGAAGAGCAAGCCCCAGCAAGAATGAGCCACTGCCAGACTTAGATGACAACGACTATGTACAACTTCAGGTAAGTCCTTGCATATTTTGATGTTTTCACTGTTGTAATCAGATGTTGGTAAATCAGTACAAATTTTCTTATCTTGGTAAAATAACTCAAAAAAGCATAATGTCATATAAGAAGCATTCTTAAAAGATGAATTTTGTAAATGAGCTGCAACATAATGTAAAGGTTCTTGAAAGAACCCTTAATGTTGGTAAATAACTTCTTGGCAATAGCTAAAATAAAACTTCAGTTTTCATTGATGTGATCAATTATCCAGATATTCTGACCAATATAATATGAGATAAAACACAAAAATTTAAATCATTAGTAAATTAATGTTAATAGCTAAATAATGTAACAGATAATGTAACAGATAATGTAACTTTCCTCCAAGTACTCTTATATAATATTACAATTTATTTTCTTGCCTGTGGTCACTCTTTCCAGACAAAGACAGAATTTGAAAAGCAGCAGCAAATGAAAGCAAAAGATGAAAAAAAACCAGACACAGAAAAAGAAAATAAAGGAAAACAGGTAATCACTTTTACCACAAATTCTTATCAATTCTTATCAATGCTATGACATAATAACTACTAGTGGCACCTCTGAGGTACCCTTGAGCAAGTTACCGTTCCCATGCACTACTCCCCGGGCGCTGTGTTTCTAGCTGCCCGCTGCTTCACTTGGTGAATGGAGAGGATACATTTTGTGCTGTTGTTCACACTCTGTGCTGTGTTCACTTATGACAGAATGGTCACTTTACTTTTTTTTACTTAATGATCCCATAGTACATGGGATGCTCTGGTCATAATTTGACATTTGGCTGGTAGATGCTACTGTTGGAAATTACCCTCATGTCAAAACCCTTTCATCATTACTGCTCATTTCCTCTTTAAATACAACTGCAGGCTTCCTGTCTGGTTGCCCTCAGCACTAATGATGACACACTTAGGAAGCCAGCATGTCTAGTTATTAGCTGTTGCTCCTTGTAATTACCAGCAATGTGTTTGATTCCTATCTTAAAAAAGGAACATCCTACTGCAATGATTTCCAATTCCAGTCCTGGGGACATATTTCTTGTTTTCTCTAATCTAACACACCTACCCAAGGACATGAGGGGCTTTTTAATAAGGTATAGAAGTCAAGCAGTCGCCAGGACCTGGACTGGAAACCTCTATCATTTCAGATCCTTAATGCCTCCTGAACCTTTGTTGTTGTTGTTTTCTTTATTAGGTGTCCAAACCAGTGCCCCCAAGGCCTTCCAGCACAAGCCAAAGTCCCAACAAGTCCCATATCTCAGACCACTGCCGTCTGTACTTTGGGGCCATCAAGAAAGCTATCACTGTGTTCACTGAAAGTTTGGAGGAGGGCCAGCCTCCGGAGAGGTTCATAACCCATGGTAAGCTGGTGATCATGGTGGGCCAGAGACTAATGGACTGTCTGCGTACTGAAGCCCAGAGCAGGCCAGACAGTCAAGAACTTCTCTGCAAGAGCAACCACTTATGTGCCCTCCTCAAGCAAATGGCCGTGGCCACCAAGAAGGCCGCGCTGCACTTTCCAGACAAGGTGGCTATCCAAGAAGCAGTGGACTTCGCCAAAGAACTGTCTCAGAGGGCTCATCACTTTCGCATGTCTTTGGATATCTGAGGTAGCGGCTCCCAGTCCTGATATTGGAGCACCTTTGGCCTGCAAAGTTTAGTCACAATGGCCCACCATAGTGGGTAATTTTAAACATGTAAAAACATGATAGACAGGGGAAAGCTCTGAATACGGCTCTGAGTGGTCTTTGAACTCTGAACAAACAGCATGCACAGTGTCGGTCTAAACGGAAAAAGAGGGGACTTTCTTTCATCTTTGTTCACCCCCAGGCCTTCAGCACTTGTGCACTGATTGACCACTTCTTTAATATTTTTGGTGACGTGTCAATGTGTATGAAAGAAATCGTATTAATCACCTTGTCGGGCCATCATTGCCTTCAGTCGCCCTTAAATGAGATCATAGCATCTTTCATAAGCAGCATACAGGTATGGCAAAGCACACAATTTGCTTAGCAAGAGTAATGAGTACAGTAGCTAGCCTCATCTCAAAAATTCACACATAAGCAAAAATTGCACTTTTGTGACATCAAAATGTTAGTGGGAATAATCGTGTTTGTATACAGTAGATAAATATACTATAACTATTTTTGTATATTTTGGAGCATTTTTGTCTGTCTGAGCACTGTGTAAATATTTTACTCAATTTGTTGACATCATATTTCATTTTTTACTTTTTTTATGTTCACAATTGCTTGTTCTTAGCAGTTGCCATAAGTTTATTTGCTGAGTATCAGGTTATGGCTTGCATTACGTATAACAATGTTTACACATATCATTTTATTGGTAATATCAATAAAAGCTAAAAGTATATATACACTGTATGTAGTACTATAATAAAGACTGCAATCCACACTTCACCACTAAACAAAGCATTGGCGCCCTCTGCTGGATTTGAGGTATTATTTCGATTTAAACAATAAAGGACTATAAAATAAAATGGCTTTCCCTGGACTCATTTAATCTAAAATCACATTTTCAAAACACTCCAAAAAATAGATTTCAGCACCATGACAAGAAATTGAAAGGAATTCCAGAAGAAAGCCTTTCTACCATCAAGATGTGAAATGAAAACCTGGATGCCTCTGACTGGGTTGTCGTTGGATCTTCTATCTGGATAATGATCCAAAACATACATTCAAATCCACACAAAATCCTATGACCTAAGCTCCATTTAAAACAGGGTTGAACAGTGTAGTCCAAAAGAGACACATCAGGACCCTGGAGTACAGAGACAAGTATGATATTCCAGTTCAGAACTTATCCAGCCAACCTGATCAGTAAACCATCTTGTGGTGATTATTTTTAGCAGGGTTACACACCTTTTATGAGGGCAATTTGTGATGTGGTAAAATAAAATGCCTAAAAATGCCTATAGTGTTAACCCTAAATATGCCCCCAAATATACCCCCAAAAGACTTTAATTTCATTTTAAACTTAGTTTAACACACTAGAGCTGGGCGATATCTTCCTCCACTCCTCAAAATCAGACCACAGATGTCAAATAAATGGTTCAAAACAAGTTTTAACTTTATATTGTTTGTTTGATTTTACTTTAGGGCTAAAGTTCAATTTGACACGTCTAAAACATATAGCATGTTAATGAATCCTGGCTTACAGTATATATGGGCACCATATCTTTTGCAATATACATCGCGACAGCATTTCCATCGTGCCCCATTCTTAACATTTGGCACTAGGGCATTAACAGAAAAGTAGACTAGTCAACTTCAAAAGCACAGTTGACACTCCCCCCCCCCCCCCGTGTAGTTGATTAGTTTTTTTTTTTTTTGTGTGTGCGCTTGTGTACACAATGTAGTCTCGGCCTCTGATTGCCTTACGCTGACAAACATCCTTGACTTAACCATTTATTATAGTCCCTTCATAAAAAGGGCGGTACAGTTGGCGCAAGTGGAATCTAAACACAAAACCACAACAAGACGAGAGACATGCAGCAGAGGAGACAGACACATCACATGTGTGGGGATACTTCACTCTAGACCAGTGCTAGAGTGGGCCAGTCAAGGCTCACAATGCCCAGGCCGATTTTTTGTCCCAGTCCAGCCCTGCTCTAAACCACACAAAAAGCATGGTGACCTGCACAACCTGTAAGTCGGTGTTAAAGTACAGTAACATAGCGGCTTCCTGCATGGCATCTGAAACGGCACCGCTAGTTAATATGGCTAATGCTGACACTGCAGAGAGTGGACACAGGATTTGTTTGGTCTGTGTCCGACAGCACAAATCCAATCCAATTCCATATTACAGATGTAGCAAGACCTTTCCTGGGCACAACTATAGCTACCGTGTTTGGGTGCACCTAGCTAATTTACCCCTGTAGAGCGGTGAATCGCATTAGTTCCGCTTTTGGAACTTGCGTGTAAAATAGGTAATAAAATTGATTTTCATAAAAACAAATCATCCTGAACTGTAAATTCGAATTCACTAATAAAAAGTAATATATTGCCCACCTCTATACATTACCCTTCAAAATAACGTTCTCGTTTTGGCTACTTTCAAACCTCAGTGGTATTTTACAATCCCAAGATGCACTTTCTTTGTTTCTCTCCACAGTATCTAACAATTTATACAGTTATATTTTATATGGAAATGTAGTTTAATTTAGTACCTTATACTTTTCTTAATAATTTAGCACTACATGCATGAATGTAAATAAATGTATATATTGACACGAAAAATGTCCCCTGTGCTGGGTTGCTTATGTCTGGGCTCATTACATTTAGGAGTCTGATTGCCTTGCTAACTGCCAGATATGACCAGTACGAAGACAAGGTGTGTGGGGATGAGGCCCGGACATCACAAAAGCAAAAAAAAAGTGGCGGATATCTGTGCTTTCCACAAACAGTTATTAGTTTGGTTCTCAGCAAATTTCCTCTGCAGACTAAATCTGGAGGGGATATAATGTATCTCCAATTTCGGCTTGGACTGAACACCTCCACCTGCAACTGGATCCTGGACTTCCTTACATGGAAGAACCCACACAGTCCAGATCGCACCAGCACCATCACACTGAGCACAGGTGATCCCCAGGGATGTGTACTAAGCCCACTACTCTTCACACTGTTGACTCACGACTGCACCTCCAGCTCCAGCACAAATCACATCATAGTATTTGTATAATTTTAACTTCTAATCCCCTCTTTTTACCCTCACAGTTGATCTGAGTGCTGCTGTTCTGTTGTGTCCTATGTTGCACCTATTGTTCAGGAGCACGACGTTTCGTCTCACTGTGGACTATGTATATAGCTGAGATGATAATAAAAGCTTTACTTACTTACTTACTTTGCTTATCCCGATATATATGTCCATAAAGTGTATCTACTTGTACACCTCTAGATCTGTGGGAGCCTACTGAGGGTTTTGGTGTCATGCGTTACGTTTCACAAAAGTGGATTTAGAAAAAAAAACTTGAGAATGGAAATAATAACCTGCACCTTTAACAGCATGCAACAGTTTTCTGTCTTGGTGATGTGAGGGCGAAGCTCCTCCTCATGCTGCATCACTCATGATGGAGCGTTCGATTCAGTTCTTCGAACCGATTCGTTAGAACCGTTCACTTCAATGAATCGACCGTGTGTGTAATATGATTCAATCTATGGTCCACAGCTATTATATTACAATATTTTTTGTTCTAACAAGTAAATCTGATTATAACAAAATTAAATGTTATCCTCACCATATTCAGATTTATCACCCTGTCACTCGTCCACACTGCCTTTGTTACAATAGCCTGTTGCTAATTTGTGTCAAGTTCATAGAGAACTTATGTACTCCATATGAAATACACTCATCTAATGTGACTGGAGATATGAAGCATTATGGTATAATAGATCTAGATGACATCTATGCATTCAATGTGCAATAGATGTGTAGTAAAATGTAGTATGTCATTTTTTTCACAGTATATGGAATTCAGGTGGCCCCGTACTTCCATTGAAGGGTAATCTTAATGCTTCAGTGGTGGGAGGACTGATGGAAATCACTGGAGAACAGCGATTAAATAATACAAAATAAGTTTTATTTTTTAATGATGTAAATCATGCATAATATGGCGGTAGACTATTAGGGTGACATGGGGTGGCCAGTGGTCTGGCAGTTAGGGAGTTGCATCTGCCATAAGAAGGTTGTGGGTTTGAATACCAGAACTGCTAGTGGCACTACTGAGGTACACTTGAGCACACACTTCTCAACGGGCGCTGTGTTGCTGGCTGCCCGCTGCTTCACTTGATGAATGGGTTAAATACAGAGTAAGAATTTTAAACACTATGTGCTGTGCTGTAGACTGTCCAGGGTGTACCCCGCCTTCGCCCATTGCAGCTGGGATAGGCTCCAGTCCCCCCCCACCCCCGACCCTGAATGCAGGAATAAGGGTTAGATAATGGATGGATGGGATGGTGCTGTGCTGTATTCACATATAAGAGGTCACTTTACTTTCCTGAATTTGAACAACTGCATTTAGCTGATCAACTACACTTAGGTTAAGACCAAACTATTCTTTCAGATGACATTTACTTTTATTTTTTTCCACATTTGTTCCGGTAGCCAGACATAGGCAGCTACATTATATCAATACAGAAGTCCAGAATGAATGAATGTTATAATGAAGTTTGTGTGTCTGTTGAGCTGTCAGATTGTGTTTGTCAGATTGTATTGCTGTGGAGGGAGGTTTGTTAATTACATCTATGAACTACGTGCATAACAGATGTGTAATACCATGTAGTGTGTAATTGTTTCTGTATTGGTGTACATTTTAAAACATTTTTTCACCAGTACCTGATTCGGATCACTTGTATTTTGATTCATTGTGAAGAACCGGATCAAGAGTACCGATTCCCTCCTGCGTCCCTAGGTTCCTCTCTCTCAGACATGGCTCCATAGGACTGCACATGGCGGCCAGAGGCCATGAACCAAAAAAGAAAAAGAAACACCTCACCAACTCACCAAAAAAACAACAAATAATGCATCAGTGACAGCTTAATTCTTCTGGAACCATCACCTCCATCCTCGGCAATATTTGGCTTCTCAGTGGAGGCTGCTTGCTTCATTACAACAACTCTGCGTTTCTTTAGGATTTTTTGAAATTAGAAATCGAGTCATTTTTATTTTCTGGTTGTCTCCAGCTTGTAGTGATGGGTGTGCAGGGTTTCCAGGAGTACATAGAGAAGCACTGCCAGAGTGCCGTGGTGCCGGTGGAGCTCCAGAAGCTGGCCCGGGGGAGCCTTGTGGGGGGCGGCCGGCAGAGGCCCCCTCAGTCCCCGCTCCGGCTGCTGGTGGACGCGGAGAACTGCCTGCACCGGCTATATGGGGGCTTCTACACGGACTGGGTGAGTGGGGGGCAGTGGAATCACATGCTGGGCTACCTGGCGGCCCTGGCCAAAGCCTGCTTTAACGGCAACATCGAGCTACTGGTCTGCTTCAACGGAGCCCTGGAGAAGGGCCGACTCCACGAGTGGGTCAAGAGGCAGGTGAACGAGAGGCAGACAGCCCAGCAGATTGTCAGCCACGTCCAGAACCGGGGCACCCCTCCTCCCAAAGTCTGGTTCCTGCCCCCGGTGTGCATGGCCCACTGCATTCGCCTGGCACTGCACAGATTTCGGATAGGAGTGAGTAAACCGACCGCTGGGGGCTCTGGCCTCCCTGGCTCCATACAGCTGACATTTGAAGTGTTTCATATGATTAGTGGAACAGAATATATATATTGTCTCCTGTTCTTAGTTCCTTCAGGACCTGAATTTGTGAAATTTGGGGTATAAAAGAGGATAATAATAAGAGACACATTGGAGGACACACTCCAGAATCACTAGCTCCAGTGTTCTGTCTCATCTGCAGTACAGGTGAATGGTTTCCAGCTCTAAAACACCAGATTTAAGTCATAACAATTAGAAAATGAGATGAATGAAATGTTTCACGTAAAAAAAAAAGACCTTTAGACTAGTAGACCAAATTCTGGTTTTAGAGTGTTAGTGGCAGATTTCATTGTTTTCTTGGTCTAAAACACACCAAATTCAGGAGAACTTATTTATTAGCTGATGCCTGTTCTGAAGCTGAATTTCCTTTATTAGAGCAGAAAAAGCTCCCAATAGGACTCTAATTTATCAGACTGGCCTAAATGTTACAGGCTAAACTAGCCACAAGCTAAGCATAAGCTGGTTGGAAAGGTGGCTTTATGTTGTTAAGATGTACTTGTCATCTCAGCTTTTGCCTCTTTTAATGTGTCTTAGGTCTATTTCTTCTGTTAAATTAGCAAGTTAGGCAGAGAGGTCGGTTACTTTAATAGTTTTTAGTTGTTAATGTTAGCTCACATGCTAACGTTGATACAGCTAACCAGTGGATAGCCAGTTTGGTAGCACAACAACTGTAATAAAAAAAAACCCACAAGCCTGTTGCCGTTGTTTTTGTATATTTTCTTTAGATATATGTTTAAAACAGTGCTTAAAACTGCTTACGGTGATGTCTTGGTTTTATATGAGATTGTTTGACTTTAGAAACATTACTAAACCTCCAATCTGTTCAGCTGTCATGTTTCTTAGCCTGGAGCTAAATTAGCCAGTTAGCTTTAGTTAAATTGGACCCTGAGTCTTCTGTTAGGATTTTGAAAAATTAAAAAAATAATCTGGATGTTTACGTACATCCATGTAAACCCAGAAGCTTTCAATAAATTAATCTGGAAGGACACTCAATACTTAAAGTAGAATACTAAATACTTGTAATGCTTAAAAGTTCCCAGACTAATGGTTTGAGTGATTGTCAAATTACCTTGTATTAAGCTCCTTTTAAAAAAAAGTATTTAAGAGAAGAAACTGCATATATCATGAGAGAAGTTTGTTTATCAATAATATACTCAGTGCAACAAGAAAGAATAAAAGATAATAAGACAATAAAAAATAGATAACAAACAAGAGTGCAACACAATGACAAGAACATTATTGTAACACTAACATTGCTGGAAGAAGCATTGTGCTGTACTTTAGTAGTGCAAAATGGTTTTGAGTGTTAATGCATTAAAAATAATACATGCAAAAAATAGCACCAGATGATGAAGGGATGAGATTCAGTCAGACATTACATACTTGAGGATTTCTGTGACCTTTTGCAGTTCATTTTCAACATTTGTGTTTACTGGTTAGGACCATTTCAGAGTTGACACAAAACTGTTTGTGTGGACTTTGACTTAATAAGCAATTGCTACATTCTTCGCCCCATCAAAATAACAAGAATAGAGAAGAGTAAATGTAAGTTTTTCATGTCAGTAAAGCATATCTTGATCTGAGCTTTGAGGATATAAGACAGTAAGTATGTAGGCTGTGAGTTTAGTGGGTTTTCAAGCTCTGCTGTGCTCCAGTAGGCTGCTCACTGCAAGAGCCTCTGTCCTCATAGGCTCTACTGGATGTCACACAACTGACAGGGAAGACCAAGTCTGTGGGCCATTTTCTGAAATAGGCGAAACAGAGAAAAGATGTGGGTTTATGAAGAGACCATTACTTCGCTGAGTGTATTTCTTAATGTGTATTCCTTAAGACATTTTAATAATTGGGGATTTTGCAAACACTAAATGGACAAAAGTATTGAGACACACCTGCTTTTCAGGGTTTAGGTTGGACCCCCTTACTTCCAGAGAAGGGCACTCTTAATGCTTCAGCATACTAAGACATTTTGCACAATGCCATGCTTCCAACTTTGTGGACATAGTTTGGGGAAGAATCTTTCCTATTATAGCATGACTGTGCCCCAGGGCACAAGGCAAGCTCTATAAAGACAAGGCTGGATGTGTTCGGTGTGGAAGAACTTGATTAACCCACACAGAGCCCTGACCTCAACCCCATCCAACACCTTTGGGATAAACTGGAACAGAGATTGTGTGCCTTCTCATAAATGTTCCACAGAATGAATGGGCACAAATTCCTACAGAAATACTTTAAACGAGTGGAATCTGGGGACCAACTCTATATTAAAGTCTATGTATATGAGTGCAATGTCATTAGATTCAGGCGTCTCAATAATTGTGTCCATGTGGTGTATTTTTAAAAATAAAACTCTTGGTTAAAACCTGGTGATATTCTTTTTGGAAATTAGTATAGATATTGATGTTAGGTTTATTATAATAACCAACAACCCTGCTTAGTAGTGATGAACAATGAAAAGTAATTGTAGCTGTTTGGAGCAGGAAGGCAGCAAGCAGATGGAGTCAGAAGTCTGACCTGCTCGTATCCAGCCATATGTGCCTGTCATGACGTGACTGTGAGTGGCTGAGATGTTGAGAGGTGTTAGGAAGGCGCAGTATACCAGATGTCTCCAAGAGAAGTGTCTTATATTTTTACTGTTTTTCTAATAGTGTGGGTACCGTACTTATTACAACAAGTGGAGGATGTAAAAATATGTGCGTTAGGTTGAAAGATAGCAAATCTACAAAAGTAGTTGGTGTTAATACTAAAATAATTATACTGCATGGGTATTGGCAAAAGTATTGGGACACTCCTGTTTTTCAGTGTTGGGGTAGACCCCTTATTTCCAGTGGAGGGCAATCTTAATACTTCAGCAGACCAAGACATTTTGAACAACACCTTTCTTCCACCTTTGTAGACACAGTTTGGAGAAGACCCTTTTCTATTCCAGCATGGCCCAGTGCACAAAACAAGCTCCATAAAGTCATGGCTGGATAAGTTTGGCATGGAAGAACTTGACTGGCCCACACAGAGCCCTGACCTCAACCCCATCCAGCACCTTTGGGATGAACTGGAACGGGGAGTCAGGCCTTCTCATCCAACATCAGTGCCTGACCTTATAAATGCTCTACAGAATGAATGTTCATAAATTCCCACAGAAACTCCAACATCTTGTGGAAAGCCTTCCAAGAGGAGTAGAAGCTATAAGACCTGACCAAAGGGGGACCAACTCCAAATTAAAGTCTATCTATTTAAATGCAACATTGTTGAAGTTCCTATTGGTGTAAGGTTCAGGTGTATGTTTGAATTTCTGTGTTTCTGATTTAGTTTTGATTTGCTCTTTTTCCAGGTTGTCCAGAGCATTGAGGATCATCACCAGGAAGTGATCGCCTTATGTAGAGAGAATGGCTTCCATGGCTTGGTGGCCTATGATTCCGACTATGCTTTGTGCAACATCCCGTACTACTTCAGCGCCCACGCCCTGAAACTCAGCCGCAACGGCAAAAGCCTCACCACCAGCCAGTACCTGATGCATGAAGTTGCCAAGCAGCTTGATCTCAATCCAAATCGCTTTGTCATTTTTGCTTCACTTTTAGGTAAGAGGTTTGATCAGGGAGATCAGACCTTTCCCTGATTCCTGAAACTGTGGCAGATATCACTTTATAGTCATTAAATACTATTATAATACTGTTGGTACTAATAATGTTTACTATAATGTACAGATCGAATTAAAAGTCTGCTCAGATATAAGATTCTAAGTATAATATAGACCAATGGGAAATGCACCTCATACATTTTGGAGTAATGGAGTGTAGTATTCAATTTTAAATGTTATGTATCAAAAATGGCTACTTTTCTGCATACTGGACAGACAAGGGAATTAGCTCTAACGTTTAATTTAAGCATGCTTTGAAAGCTACTTCAAAAAAAGTAGTTACAGTGTGGTTTTTCATGATATGGGTCCTTTTAGGATTACTAATGACTACAGTTAATGCAGTGAAATTCATACCAGAACTTACCAATGCTCTTCTTGATACCACTCTCTGTAATTTGGTGTAAGATATAAAAAATATCACATGAAAATATGTGAAAAGATTCTAATTGATTTTAGAATTGTTTCCTGGGGGAAGAGCATTTGTTACCACTGATTCAATCTAGCATCAACCACTTGAAAATGCCAGCTATATTAGAAAGCATTAAGGTTGCATAAACACTAATAGTAGCACCATTTGTCCAGGAGCTTATTTTGGTATTGACCAGTTAGGCTCTCGGTACCCATCCCTAGTTTTAGCTATGTTTGACTTTTATTTAATATTATTGTAACTTATCATTGCATGTTTACAGGGAATCACATTTTGCCTGATGAGGATCTTGCAGCCTTTCACTGGAGTTTACTCGGACCAGAGCATCCTTTAGCCTCTCTGAAGGTACAGTAAGCCTCCCATCATCAGTGCTTGGCCATCCATGTTCATGCAGATTTGTTGTATTCATGTTTTTCCCCCTAGCACCTTAACATGTGCTTGAATGGTCCTAGCTGGTTTTGTTTTGTTTTGTTCCTGTGTCTACCCACATAAGTTTGTATAGTGATTGTCACTGGAGGTTTTCTTCCATTATGGATGTTTTAAAAAGGTGCAAAATAAGACTTTACGCATATTAGTTTCACTCTGTAGTGAGCCAGGGTAACCAGTTTCCGTGACAACCAGATTACGATGAGGTCTGGCAAGTAACTTATCGGGAGCGTGTGAAATCACTTCATCCTTCTGCACTTTGCACACTCTTTTAGCCCTAAACATGATTGTGTTATGTAGTTTAAAAAAGCAATTAGTTCCATAGGGGTTAGGAGAATAGGAGGAAAGGCTCAACCTGAGTTTCATTCTCTGGGTTTTTCCCCCTCAGCACTGACTCTCCTGGCAGATGGCTTTATTGATTCAGTGAGAGCTAGCACAGTGAGCGCTTAGCTCAATTTTTCCACTTTAACTCCACTGTGGAATTCACATGTTCACTGTAGTCTTTTTGCCATGAGACTGGTCAGAGGTTTGGACACACCTGCTCATAGAACGGCCTTCTTTATATTTGATAACGTTTTTCATTAAGAATAGAAAATATCAAAACTATGAGAAAATGCTTGTGATTCTCTCAAGAAACTGTATACCAGTAGATGCTTTTGTAACAGGCTCCACAAATTGTGCTTGTTTACTTGGGGGGTGGGGGGGGGGGCTGTCTATGGAGCTTATTTTAATATTTGTAGCCTTTTTTCAATCTTTAGTTCAAAATATTTCAGATTTAGAATGATTTTTTTCTGGTTTCATGAGTATGTATGTGTTGGTGTGTTTGTGAGAGACCAAGATTGAGAGGAAAGTTGTTAAATAAGCATTCTTGCAGCCATAGCAATGAGTAAATGAAGTGAGAAATATTGAATTCTGTGTCTTGCATATTTTTGAAACACCTTCATACCAAGACAGATATGTCCCCCTATGACACCCATCACATTTTTGAGCAGGGCCCTTTGCTTGAGGTGTGATGGGTAGTTGTTTTGACACAGGTCCGTGCCCACCAGCTCGTGCTTCCCCCATGTGACGTTGTGATAAGGGCTGTGGCAGATTACGTCCGCAACCTGCAGGACATCAATGACCTGGAAGCCATCGCTAAAGATATATTCAAGCACTCCCAGGTGAGCTCACCTGTTCATCCTAGTTATGTAACCAAACATTTTGAAGAACTGGGGGGAAATTCTAGCAACCTGTTTGAAACTATTGTGCATGGATGACTAGTCAGCTTCATTCCTGCCATTGCCGTGACAATCATTTTAAATATGTACAGTGGCTCACTTTACATTTAACTGCATCTTATAACAACTGGATGCATTTAGGAGTCACTGAAGTATTTGGTGGGAAAACACTAGCATATCTCATGCCTGTCCAGGTTGTGTAGACAAAAATCTAATAAAGAAAATAGTCATTTTAATTACATTTTGTTATTTTGAACTAAATGGAAAGAGTGTGGTCATTACTCACTCTCTCTTGTAAAGCAAAAACAGTGTTTGTGAGCTTCAGAGTACACTGATGATGTGGGCACACACAGTGCGTGATGTGAGAGGGCAATTTGTTTTCATGTATATTCATGAGTGTTAGTCTGATTCACTGAAGTCTACACCAAATGAGGTTTAAATCCAAAAGAGTGGTAGAGGACTGTAGCACGATTTTTAAACTTCATAGTTAATGTGATGCTCATATCAGGGCACATTATAGGTTAAAAGTATTAACAAGTATATAGATATTCACAGACTTGCTACTTTAAGTAAGAGAAAAAACTATGCTGGGTCTTTAAAGATGAAGTTAAAGGAGGTCTGGATGAGCGAGGTCCATTGTACATTGAACTTTTTTTTTTACTTGGTATTATCATTATTGCCATGATCTACAGTATTGTGCAGAAGTCTTGAGCTGCCCCTCATCTCATCATATTTTGCTGCCAAAGAGCCAGCCATTCTTGTATTTTTAAGGTGGTCTTGAGGAAAAGTTTTTCAGGCTTCCTGAAAGACCTTTAAAGGAGAGCCTTTTCTCAGTCCAGTCCCTGAACCTGACCAGTTCAAGCAGAATAAGGCACATCTGACTGAAGCCCTGAACCAGTGAAGAAACAGGTGCAGATGATTTCAGATGATCAGGCGGTGATCAGTATACTGGTGGTGCTGAATGCTGAGGGGTTGGAATTTCTTTATCTAGACAACTTATTTTAGGGACTTTGCAACCTGTTGCAGTAAAAAATTTGTTCCCATTTCTTTAATCTACACAATATGTCAAAGATAACACAATCTGACAGGCAGAAAACAGTATTTTTGTTCAAGACTGTTCAAGACTTTTTACACCGGTCTTTAGTGACTTGCTAGGAGCAAATTGAGCAGCTCCAGGTGAACGGGCAAATTGTATTTTATATATAAGAAACATTTTCTTTGGAGTGACATGCAATGCATCCATTAGTTTTTTTTATCTTTAAAAAGTGAGAAATATGGGGAAAGCCCTGGATACAAATGGGGAAAGCCGGACTCCCAAGCCCCCAGTAGCTGCTCCTTGTTTCATGCCATATCTGTTTGGAAAAGTTGAATGAACTTTTTTTTTTTTGTCTTCTCAGTCCAGGACCGATGACAAACTTGTCCGCTTCAAGAAAGCAGTGGAGTATTACTCAGCTGCCAGCAAACCCCCTCAGTCCTCTCCTTATATAGGTAAGTTCCTGCATATCATCGCTGATTTTTTTTCTTCTTGTTTTTACAGTCATTTTTGATTTATGTCTGTTTGAACAGGACATGTCTAGGTCTTGTTCCCGCTTAGCTGATGTTGTGTTTAGCAGCTTGGTTTGACAGGCAGTCTCTGTCTGTATGGGCCGTCTCCCAGTTCCAGGCCTCTGAGAAATGCCTAAAAATTTTCCCACTAGCCCCAGACCTTGTGTGCACTTTGGAATGGCAGCAATGCTCTGTGCATACAAATGGGCCTTCTCAGAAAAGGTTCTTGCATGGGAGCTTCTACTGTGGAAAAAGCTCTTCTCCTCCAGCATGAAAAGTTTCAACAGGCTCTTTCAGAAAGTGCTGATAGAGGACTTATTTGAAAGAGTTATCCAACCCTAATATGGTCCAACTAAGGCTGTCAGGATGATGACTATGACGCCGATGACAAGTGAAGTATCACAATGCCTGATACAAAAATAATCTGGTGGCAATTATTTTTTTTATTTGTTAATATTTTAGAGATGCTACAGTCTGTGACATTCTCCATTAGAATCCTTCAAAGCTTGTGAGAATCTTGAGAAGACTAAGGCTTAAGAGATGATTTTAAAGGTAGTGCTAAAGTAGCTTATGCTAATAAAGTGAACATTTTCTCTAAAGTTAACTATTAAGTAAATTGATTACTTCTAGTCCTTTTGTTTTTCTTGTGAAATGTTCTTTATTTCTTTTTGAGTTTACACCAAATGTATGCTTTTTTTCTCAAAATGATAATGTGATTATGATTATTATGTAATTGTTGTATACTTGTTATTTTTAGTGTTACTAATGTATAACTACTTTAATTTTATTTATTTTTATACGTAGGATCTCGTTATTATAGTGTGGCTCACAAGCAAAACCCACAATTTGCAGCTCTTGCCTAATGAGTTTGTTTTAATGCTGCTTGTTTAGTCATGAGCATGAAAATTGGCCTACACATTCAGTGCCTCCACTGTGGTGTGGAGTCACTGCCTCTCTGCCTACTCATGTTTAAACATACCTCCACATCAGCTTTATTGTGGGTGGATGTACAGCACTGTGGAGGTATGGAAAGACAGCTTGTTTTACAAGCAGCAATGGAGCCAGTGTGCTTTTGTTAGATATTTTATCCGGTCTCACTGAGTTTATTGTGTGCCCTAAGAATTTGTTAGCTTTTGTAAAAAAAAAAGAGAGAGAAAAACTGAAACCTGGTGCATACATATTGGCACATTTTTGTTCCTGTCTCAGAACTACATAACTTCTGTATTGATTAAATGTAGAAACAAGAAAAAACTATATGAATGTTTCTTCTAAGGGCCAGAGATTTCGCAGAATTTACGGAAAATGAAGAGGAAAGCGCAATTTGTTCCTGTCTCTTCACTGTTTTGCGAAGCATATAAATGCATTTAGAATTGCTTATTCTGGCAACAATTTGATTTTGTGGTGGTTTTGATTCGGATCAAGTGCTGTTAAAGTATGGCCCTCTGTCTGTGCTGCTGGATATCCAATCTGATTGCTTATCCAAGAAGCTGCACTTCTCTGTGACTTGCATTTTCACAGAATCGTGAGGGTATTGACCTTTGCAAAACCGATGTCCCAAAATAGGACTGAAAGATTAATCATGTTTATATCCCAACTGGAATTTGAAAGAGTGCCATTTTCCAATTGCAATTTTAATTATGGCTCACATCAACCGCAGGTTTTAGGTTTTAAATTTATTCTGAATAACCCAGAGCTTGTGAGCTGCCTGTTTACGACTTGTCTACACAGCAAGCTATTCAGCCTCATGTCCAAAAGCTAATATGCTCAGCCTGTGTGTTCATTTATGGATTTGTTTTTAAAACACTGGCCATGTGATTAATAAATAGAAATTAATCACAATTTAAACAAATAGCAGTCACAGACTTAGTAAAAAAAAAACTGGTACTAAGGCCACAATATCTCAATCACAGTCCCGGTGCATTTTCTGGTCATGTTTGTCTCGGTTTCCTTTCTGTGAGTGTTTAATCAAAGTATTAAACTCAACCAAAATAATTGCATTAATAATAAAATACAATTTGCGTGCCAGATAACAATGGGCTTAAGGAAAAATTATTGTTCAGTCTCGCATTATTTCCCTCTGCAGTCAGACCAAAGCAGCTCGGGGTCCCTGCAGCTGTGCCGCACTACACACCTCCACAGATGCTCAACATTCCTCAGCTGCAGTCGGGGGTGAGTTCTGCAATGTTTCTTTTCTTTTACTCCTCCTATCCCCCTACAGGTAGCTAGACCATCACGGTCATGAAATAGCTGGCTCATCCATGCTGTGAATTCTCTAGTAGAAACTAGACAAGCTTCACCAAACTGTGGCAAAACCCAGTTCAATGTATCGAGAAATGATAACTGCTTGTCTCAAGGCTGTGTTTTCACACTTGTCATTTTTTACCTTATTTTTGATTCCTCATAATAATCGATATTGTTGCCGAAAGTGAAATGTGCACGTTCTCCCCATCTCAGAATCAGAATCGTGTTTATTGACCAAGTATGTGAGCAAACACATACAAGGAATTTGATTCCGGACGATCAATACAATAATGTACAATATGAATATGCAATATAATCTGATATTTATAAAGATAAATAATACATGTATATAACAATTATTTGTACATATACAGTAATCCCCCAGTTTTATGCAAATCAGGAGTTGCAGATTCAGTCACACACAGCTTTTTTTTTTTTTTTTTAATTTTTGAGAACCGAAGTCATTGGTTTTACGTGAAAATCCACACAATAACACGGAAACTGCAAATGTCCTCCACCGTTTTTTGTGGCAATAAATATATTTTTTCTGGATGTTTTCACACAAGGGGAAACACAAGCACTTTTTTTGAATTCCCCACCTTTCCAACGAGCCCTCATTTGTATTTTTGTCTGAGTAGATCAAGGGTTATTCCCCGAAAAACGTTCACCTCGTTGCAGTGTCCCAATAGTTTTGTTCAGTGACCTTCCGAGTTCCATATCTCGGCAAGAAATTCAAATTAAAAGAAGCGAATATAGGTTACCTTTACATTTTCTTTAAGGGTAATGCATTAAACTGATTTTCAAAAGAATTTAAAGTTTTCTGGGAGCATATCTGGGGGCATATTAAGGGTCTACACCTTAAAAATAGGGTTTTTTTTTTTTTTAAAAGACAAAACTCAGCAAGCCGGTTTTTCACTATATGTGGGTGCTCTTGGAATGTAATGGACGTATGTATATATTTAGGCTACAGTAGCCATGAATGTAGGCTTGATTGTTAACCTGCTTAAAACAATTGAAGCCAACTTGGCCTATCAATCAGACGTATAACCCTAAAAACCTTTATTCATCTATAAAGACAATAAAAACCCACCTGACTTATCTTGATTTCTTTACGGTGGTGGTAATAGGAACCAGAGATTGCGATGGCTACAGCACAAAATATGTATACGTTTCGTTTACTATAAAAAATAACCAGTCAGCGTTTTTTTTTTTCTGTTCACTTTACTGGGAGTGTCCATAAAGTAAATCTGAAAAAATCTCTACACCCAAAGAAAGAAAACCTCTTTGCTAATGAGGCTAACTCCACCCCACGAAACTTTCCGGGAATGAAGCCTAAAACGAAGCCTCGGAACGGAGTCTTCACACAGAAGACTAAAAAGGATAATTTTCCAACTAACAAAGCAAGCTAGAAACACACACAAAGCTTGCTCGAGTTACACAGTTCTAGTGAAGCGCCCAGAAACAGTCTTTGGAGACTGTTCTGCCTGATATACTTGATATACTTTAAAATGTTTAAAAACATGTTACAGGCCAAATCTCTAAAGTATCGTTAACTGATGTTTGCAGTGTATTCATAGTCATTTCATGTAATGACTTTCTGTGAGTGTTTAGAGGCAATTAACTCTTCCGACACCTGTACAGCTTTACCACCACTGTGAACTGTTTCCAGAATTTTGGATCTCTTGTTCGTGTTTTGACGGTTAAATTAAGCGGACATAAAAAAAAGAAAAAGGAATCTTTTTTGAGCAGTGCAACCTTAATGTCAATGCATGCAACATTTGTATGTGCTACAGTTTCACATGGTGTATATTAAGCTAATTTGCCAGTGTTCTGTAGAGCTCATTCAACAGCATTTGTGAGCAGAGTATAGATAGATTCATGTAAGAATGGTCAACAGTTACCTATCCTCATGCCTCACACTGACCACTAGGTGACGTTTGGTCTCTCACTGCCTTGACCGTTCCCTTTCAGGTCCAGCAGAACTCCACTGGGCCGGAGCTGGTGGCTAAAGGGCTTTCGGATCAGAACAGCTTCGGCAACATTCCACACGAAGGCAAGCACACGCCGCTGTACGAGAGGGCTTCTCCAATCAACCCGGCAAACCCGGGGAGCCCCAACCACACTGAGCCGGCCTTCTTCAACACCTCCTCCACTTCCTCTTCCTCTGAGAACGAGGAGGCCACAGGCCCCACTGCCAAGTGAGTGACCGGTAGCTCTAAGAGACTGACAGAAAAATGCTGGCAACAAATAAAAACAGAACATAAAACAATCTTATTAAAATTAAATGAAACGAGATTCTAACTTGTCACTGTTAATTATTCTGTATATCAAGAGGGTGTCATATTCTCAAGTGGGATCACACCTTTTGAGAAGAGGCTTTAAAGGATTTTTTTTTTTTAGATTTCTTAAGATTTTCAACACCTTAAATTTTGATATACACTACCGGTCAAAAATTTTAGAACACCCCAAGTGTTCCGGTAGTGTATATGTAATCTTTTCTTTTGTTTTCTGACCAAAATCTGAAAATTAACCAGTGTTGGTCAAAAACTTCGGTGGTTAAAATTTGAATGCAACCATAGCATGATATGATGCCATGATATTACATGATATAGCTTAAGGGTATTAACATTAATAATAAGAATATTCTTTTTGGTGGGTGTATCGTCAAAGAAGATATTTATTGTCCATAAATAATGATTTGAGTTCTCCACTCTCTTGCTGCAGAAAGGTCTCTGTAAATATCAGTTTTAGACAATGTTATTTTTTGCTTTTCCCTTTGGACTGGGTACTTTAAAATGGGGCCATGTAATGAGAGCATCGAGAACTTTATGACATTTAAAGTAAATGTTTTCCTCTGTGCCATTTAGTTTTGCCGTGGTACTAACACTTCTTCAACCTCTAACTGCTTTTAACAAATTGGTCGCCATTAGGTTACTAACTGTACAGTGTCTAGCAGCCTTGTGTGATCTAATGCAGGCTCAGCAACCTGCAACACTGAAACTGCTCTTTTCATGGAGACTTGATACTGATGTTACACTCATGTTACACTTTGGAGCTGTTAGCTTGCAGTATTTAGTACACAGATTTGTGCTGTACATTCATTTGTGCCCTTCCCTAAACCTGCCGCACAGCCTTAATACTGGTTTAACCTGTTGATGTCTGGAGTTACTGGGGGGTGAAAAGTGAAAGTGGCCTTTAGTCATACGTGAACACACCACAGCACACAGTGTGAACAGCATGAAATTCAACCTCTGCATTTAACCCATTCACCAAATGAAGCAGGGGGCAGCCAGGAGCACAGCGCCCGGGGAGGGCTCAGGGTACCTCAGTGGTGCCTAGCGGTCTTGGGAATTGAACCCAGACTTTCTGGTCGCTGTGCAGATGCCCTAACCACTAGGCTACCAGCTGCCCCAAAGCAGATATTATGCAGAAATAATGATTCGAGTTCCCAGCTCTCTTGCTGCGGGAAGGTCTGTATTTCTGCTTAGTTTTTTTGTTAGACATAAACATTACAAAATGTAAAATATGGTTTCGCTTTCAGCATAAAAATAGTTTCAAACTGTGTGAACATTTTCTTCTTTCAGTCATATAAGTGACCATAAGGGATGGGATAAAGAAAGAAATCAGACAGACAGTGTCCCTGAAACAGATCTGGGGGACCAGAATAAAGTGAGTAACAGACAGTTACACAGATTCGTCTGCTGCATCTTTTTTTGTCTGTTCTCACTTGTCTGTATTCTTCCCACTCTCCCTCCAGTCTGATCCTTTAGTAACCTCCTCTTTGGGTCAGAGTCTGGAGGTCGGAGGCCATCATGGAGTCAATGCTCAGATCCCATCCCTGCTCTCGATGCCAACTAGAAACCACATGGACATCACCACCCCTCCGCTGCCCATGGTGGCTCCTGAGGTGTTGCGGGTCGCAGAACACAGACACAAGAAGGGCCTCATGTACCCTTACATCTACCACGTCCTTACAAAGGTGTGTTCCTGTAGTATAAGCTGTCATCATGTCTATACAAACAGCAATGCCTATTATAGGGTGCTTTTAAAATGAAGCCATATTGCCCTCTACAGGAAGTGTATTGCAGTATGTGTTCAGATACTAAGTGGACAAAAGTATTGGGACTTGATATTCCATTCAAATACATAGACTTTAATATGGAGCCACCCCCCACATGCAGCTATAACAGCTTCCACTCTTCTTGGAGGACTTTCCACAGGATTTTAGAGTGTTTCTGTGGGAATTTGTGCTCATTAATTCTGTAGAGCATTAATGAGATCAGGCAGTGATGTTGAGCGAGATGTCCTGGCTCACAATCTCCATTCCAGTTAATCCCAAAGGTGTTGGATGGGGTTGAGGTCTGGGCTCTGTGCGGCCAGTCAAGTTCTTCCACACCAAATTCAACTAAACATGTCTTTATGGAGCTTGCGTTGTGCACTGGGGTACAGACATGCTGGAATAGAAAAGGTTCTTCCCCAAACTGTGTCCACAAAATTGGAAGCATGGCTTTGTCCAAAATCTCTTGGTCTGCTGAAGCATTAAGATTACTCTTCACTGAAAAAGACGTGTCCCAATACGTATGTCTGTGTGTAACATATGAGCATGATACAACTGTTTTCAACCCCCCCAAAAAACGTTGTACTTACAGGGTGAGATTAAGTTATCGGTCACCATCGAAGACGAGGCTAACAAGGACCTACCGTCTGCAGTACAGCTCTACCGGCCAATCCGTCAGTACATTTATGGAGTTCTGTTCAGCCTGGCCGAGGCAAAGAGGAAGGCTGAGAGACTCGCCATGAGGAGAAACTGCTTGCCAGAATGTAAGTAAAATTGTTTTACGGAGGCTTCAACTTGTTCTCACTGTTTTGTTTCCTCCAGGTATATGTCTAGGTATATGTCAATGTCAATGTCATGATCATTACCATGATGGATTATATCATAGCATAATGTTTCTGAGTATATTGGTAGTTAGGAGCATTATAATATTCTCAGTCTACTGTGGGCTTGCTATTCAGTATTTTCATTATATTTTGAATGAAGAAAACCAGTGTAGTAGTTTCATAAAATGGATGTGAGTCACTTATTCCTTAGTTTTATTTTATAATAATGGTTTGATTCTTTTTCCCCCCTAAACTGTTTATATTTGCAACTGTCTGCAAATCTTTTAATTTCTTCCTTTTTAAACTGTTTTGCTGCTGCATTTTGCCTCGTCTCGAACCTTTAAAAAAGAAACACTGATGGACACCATGCATTGTGAAAATCCATTCAAGTATAATGGCAAGTAAAGTAAGAGGTGGTTGGGTTTATGATGATTAAAATAACCTACTATTTACATAAATAATGTAAAATCATGGAGTAAATAAATAAATAACACTCAGGGGTCTCGTCAACACGGTTTCGATGCAGCCCACGCATTGCCCGGAGCTGTTCTACAATATCGGGTACTGCAGACAAAGTACATTTTTAATGTTTCCCCTTTGTCTGATCAGTGTTGTAAGATGTGAGAGTAGAGCTAAGAGGAGGAAAGACATACTCTGCGCTTGCTATGATCAAGTAGCCAGCATAATGGTCAAAAATGTAAGTCAGTTATGGGTTTGGGGCAGAGTTGCTGCGAGGGATTACAGGCAGCTTGCAAGAAAAGCTTATCTGCAGATTTTGATTTCAGTCTTTACATGAGGATTCCAATTCGTTTACAGTCACAGAATCCTGTCATCCACAATACACGCACACTCAGTACAGCAAACAAACTGGTTAATTATATCCTGCTCATATTTTGTTGCATGTTGAAAACGGCTCAGTTTAATTTTATTTAGCAAGCTGCTTAATTAACTTAGTCCTCTCTAGCTCATTTCTCTAACAGGGAGTTTATCAGCACTGAAGCATCATCAGCATTAATACTTTCATTCAAAAGCATTAAAAACAGCAAATAATCAATGTAGTCATTGAATTTGTACTCTATATTTGTAGTTAGACTCATTTACTGTTGGGGGACAAATTTACTGTTGGTTTAAAAGGTTAATGCAAACCAAAATAAACTAAAATTCCCACAAAGAAACTAAACGTAAGGATAATACA
Source organism: Nannopetersius ansorgii (assembly GCA_037974605.1). Lineage (NCBI taxonomy): Eukaryota > Metazoa > Chordata > Actinopteri > Characiformes > Alestidae > Nannopetersius > Nannopetersius ansorgii. Next base: position 11,457,918 of record JBBPDE010000134.1, read on the forward strand.
CAGAAAAACACTGTAATGATGTTGCTCCCTTACAATCAGCCTAAGTGGCTACAGGGACAATTTACAATTACAGTGACGTGATCTTAACTCGCCTATAATCCTAACATTCATCAGTAGAATAAGGAGTAATAATAAGCCATTTGTTATTGCAAAAACAGTGTTAGGAATTGTGGCCATATGCTAATTTTTTTCTTTATTTTGTGTTTATTAGGATGTTTTTCTAGGTAGGCGTTTTAGGTGTACTCATGGATCAGTGAGTTAACCTTGTTACAGTGTTTACATACCCTACCTCACATATGTCTTTTATTTCAGAAAGGCAGGGGAACTTTGGTTTACCATTTAAAGGAAGTTCCTTAATTTGTTTCCTCATTTGATGCTTGACCATACAAAATTATGGGTCAGCATTAGCAGTGATCCATTATTTTTTTTCTCTTTCAAAACATGATGGGTGTTGGTGATTACATTCTCTTGGTCATGATCAGGATCGAGCCATCGTTTCAAAGCCGTGACACAAGGCTAGTCTTCTATAGTTGCCTCTCTCCTCTGTCCACAGATCAGCCTGTTATTATAAAGGAGTGGGCAGCTTACAAGGGCAAGTCGCCACACACTCCGGAGCTGGTGGAGGCGCTGCCCTTTCGTGAGTGGACCTGCCCTAATCTGAAGAAGCTTTGGCTGGGCAAAGCTGTAGAAGATAAAAACCGCCGCATGAGGGCCTTCCTGGCCTGCATGAGGTCCGACACGCCAGCCATGCTGAACCCTGCCAACGTACCAACTCCACTCATGGTGCTCTGCTGTGTACTCCGGTGAGAGCATCCTTTCAATGAAAGCAATGGTTTACATCATTTTCTCCTAACGCCAAATGTAGTTCATCGGCCAATGCATGATTAGTGACTAAAGTTTGCTTCTTTTTTTTTTAGTTTTGCAAGCTTAGACTCCACCAATTAGCACCGTGCAACTATTGCTCCTGCCTCAAACCATAGCTTAGCTACATTAGCCTTGTGGCTCCAATGTAAAACTAAAGAAGCAAAATTTAGACACCAAACATGTCATGGCTGATCATCTAGCTTTGAAATTAGGGGGGAATTGTAATGTTTACTTATTGTTTAATAAATATTATAAAGCCTATTGTGCAAAGATTGTGATACCTGGTTTACTGTCAGCAACTTTAGCTCTTTTCAGGGTGAAATACTCCTTTAAATCTAATCTTGGAGTGCACCGAATTGTCACTGCAGGTTCTTCATTACTTTTTGGTCTGCATCCAGAAAACCAGCTCAGCAGGTTGAAATAACGGGTTCCTGTATTTTTGTTGTATTTCACTCCTTTGTGTTTTGCTTCAGGTTTATGTTACAATGGCCAGGAGTAAGAATTTTGCGTCGTAACGAACTTGACGCTTTCCTAGCCCAAGCACTTTCTCCTAAACTTTATGAGCCTGACCAGCTGCAGGAACTGAAGGTGACTGTGTGGCAGATATTGTCTGTGGAATGTCCTGGGAATACACCCTCATTTTCAATATAGTTTAACATAATAGATTGGTTCATGTTTAAGTGAACCATACAGGACAGAGTATGGACCTTTTTTCCCAGGACACTCCTCGTATTGTTGTTGCAAGAAAATATGCTTAACACATTGGCCCATACCCCTGTGTGAAAGCATGCTTACATTTAAGCTCTGGCTTTGCAGGAAAAGATGTTTCATCTTTTTTGACTGGCTTTAAATGGATGGGAAGGATGGAGTTTGTGCGGATGGTTTACTAGTAAATTCCTTGTAGCGAACTTTATGTTGATGTACATTAATTTCTTTACTTCATTTCTGTCCGTTTATGTAGACTGATAAACCATGAGCTACATGGATTATCTGTAAGCCATCCACACTAGCTGTGCTCTTATGTCTGTAGTTATGTGTGTAAGGCTTGGGCGATTTGACAATATTAACTAGAATTAGGCAACGCTGTGAACATGGCAGTGATATTATCGCTCTTTATTCTGGCAATTGGGTTCATTTCTTTGTTGTCAAGCATTTACCCTTTACAATGTGAAAGCCACTATTTTTACTTATATTCAGTGAACGCCTGGCATTTGCTGTGTGTTTTACTTGTTTGACTTATTGATAAATTCCTCCCGTAAATGGTAGTAACTTTCATTACATGTATTTTAATTAGTTAATAAGTTAATTCTTGATGAGAGTTACTACCATTTACGGGATGAGTCAAATAAGTAAATCACAGCTAATCCCAGGCGTTCTCACCGAATATAAGTATCATCAGCATAGAGCATAGGATGATGCCTTTGGCAAACTATACTGGACAGTGCTAGCAAGAGGCCTATGGATAAATGGATGAGCAGCAAACTAACAAAAGCAATTGAAACAGACATTTAGCTTTCCTTTTTTTTTTTACTTCATATGTTTTTGGCAAACAGGGCCATCTTTGAACTGCATAACAGTGTGTTCCCTGAATAGGTTTGTTAGGAAAAGAAAGGCAAAACTGTTTCGTAGTAAGGCTAATTCCCTCATTGCTTTCACTGTCACCAAAGTGGATTTTACATCAAAAGGGAGACAGCATGTGTGGCAAGCCTGTGTTACTCATCACATTTAAGCACAGATTGAAGGAGTACAGCTTATAAACTGTTTGAAAGAGGTTTTGAATGAGCAGTTACTCAGTTACCACATGATGGATATGGCCTGTTTAAGAGCTTACGTTTATTCATGTATTAATTACATTTATTATTACATGTTGTGCAGGCTGCAGACCTAAAGGCTACCATAAAACCTCTGTAATCATAACTGAGCATAACTGATGTAGTCAAAGAGTTTGTGTTCTTGCAAACTGAACAGTGTGATCTGGCCAGCTGAACAGTAATATCTTTGATATTCAGAGAAGACCTGTTAGTGTTTTTATTTCAAATAAAAAAATATCGCCCAACCCTAGTGTGTGTGTGTGTGTGTTGGCTCTGTAGATTTGTGCCTGCCTGTGTGTGGCTGGCTGCGTGTAGGCTGCTCTTGCTAGCTGTGTGTGTCGGCCACACTGGCTCTTGCTTTGCTCCTTCGTGGTCCCCTGCTTGCTTTTTTGCTTTGTGCTTTACTGCTGCCTGGGGTGGGGTGGGCTCTTTTACCAGCTGAGTTGAGTTCAGCTCGTCTAATCCAATCTGGCCGTAACTGGCTGTATGTGTGTCATCTCCAGATCGATAACCTGGACCCCCGTGGCGTCCAGCTGGCCGCCCTATTCATGAGCGGCGTGGACATGGCGCTGTTTGCCAATGACGTGTGCGGCCAGCCCATTCCCTGGGAGCACTGCTGTCCATGGATGTATTTTGATGGGAAGCTGCTGCAGAGCAAGCTGATCCGAGCCACCCGGGACAAGGCGCCGCTCATTGACCTCTGTGATGGTCAGGTACAGTCATCTTGGCGGCTGCTCGTCTGCCGCAGTCTTAAAGTGATGGCTTGGCCCCCACCAAATAGCACTGTGCTAACTCCATGTATGAATTTGCCTCAAACCACATTATCAAGTTAATGTTGTCCAAAAAATAGATTGTCAGATACTAATCAATACTAAAATTTAGTATCAATTTCGATATGAATTAGCACTGGTATCGATACTGAAATACTAGTTTAAATGCTGGTTCGGGACTCATTTAAAAGTGCATGTTTTTTTCCTCCATAGAGAGCCTGGGGGAGCTTTTGGACATTGGCTCTCTATGGAGGAAAAAAAAGTGGCACACATGTTTAAATGTAGCTTGGCCAGGGAACAACCTAGCGCTGCAAAATTTTACAACGACCCTCAACCCCCGACGTATCGAACGTGGCCGGTGCCGAAGCTCTCCTCCCTGCAGTAGTGGTGCGTTGGTCCTGTGAGCATGAATTTTCGGAGGCGTGTCACTCCGCGGGGCGAGCACCCAGCCACACCAAACTTAACATACCAGTAGATCTCTGTGAGACTTTTCCAACATGCCCTCGTTTGCCCCCCTAGCCCATGGGGATCCGGAGACCATAACCTCCCCATTGTTCTCTGTGGAGGTTGGGGGAACAATAATAATAATAATAATAATAATAATAATCCATTTAATTGGTAAAGCGCTTTTCAAAATACCCAAAGAGCATTTTTGTTTGTCTACTCAAACCTAGCGCAGCTACATTTTACTGGGACCCTCAGCTCTCCTCCGCAGAGAACCGGTGCGACGGCCCCTGAGCACACTTTAAATTACTTATTAAAAAGTTCCTGTGTTTGTTATTTCTCCCCCTGTAGTATCGAAAATAGTATAGAGTATTGAGTATCATCCTTAGTATCGATATTGAGTCAGTAGACTTGCTCATGTGGTTTCCTACACTGTATGACATACTGTCATGTATTAAAATGGACTAAATGACCTTGCATAACTCAAAGCACTGAATTTTTTTCAACAGGTAACATGGTTTGAAGCAGCTGTGTGGTGATTTAGGCTTGCAGTTTTTGCCTGATGCTGGAGTATAAGATTCCATTGTTTGTTAGCAATATTAGTCTTCTGTAAATTTGATTTTTGACTGTCACTTTAAATAAACCATAACAGGATACAGCATATTGACTAATAGGTTTGTCGGTTCCATGCCAAATGATTGTCGTCTCTGCTCTAACATGTCTGATTCAGCTCGTCAACAAATTGCAAATCAGCCGTGTTGGAGGGTGATTTTTAAACATAATCATGGCTCTGCAGTGGGAGGTGTGGAGGAGGTAAAGCTCTGTCCTGCGTCTTCCTCTGTTGTCCACAGGCCGAACAGGTTGCTAAGGTGGAGAAGATGCGTCAAAGTATCCTGGAGGGTTTGAACTTTGCTCGGCCGCCTCACCCACTCCCCTTCCCTCCACCGCCTCCACACGCCATGCCTTTCTATCCTTCCAACAACACCTTTTACCCCCCACCCCCTCTGCCGCCTCCACCAGGCAGAGGCAGAGCCTTGCCTGGTAAGTACATTCGATACAAATTTGTTGAAGTTAGTAATATGCCATTTAGATTTTTATTCTTTAAAAGCCTTTAGACCTGGGTTTCTTTGAATGAAGTGCATTGCAAATGACAAATGTCATTTGTTCAAACACAAGCATTACATTACTGATGAACAACAAAATATTTTTCATATTCAACAGTATTTCGTGTTACTAGCTGCAACATTTGTAAGGTGTTGAAAGATACAGCATAGTATTGCAAAATGTTGTGATTAAAAATAGCACCAGTATACTTGAGCCCAAGTAAAGATATGTTTTAATGTCATTATTTTTTACATTAATCCCGTTTTTATACAGTTAGGTCCATAAGCATTTGGACAGTGATGCAACTGCAATTCTGTTGTCATTTGTAAGTTCAGAAACTTTATTTAAATGATCACAATTTATTATTTAGTTAAACACTTAAACAGTTATTTAAACATTAATGGCCACAAGAGTATATTTGGTGACCCATTTTGTGTTTTTTGAGCATATTCTGAGATAAAGTCATCCATGATTGATTAATCTCCTCTCACTTCATCGTTTCTGTACCTGTTTGTTCTGATATAATGAAAAGGGTCTGCTGCCAATCGGAGATGCTGTATGGATGAATGGAGAGAAAGAGAAAGCGAGAGAGAGGTTTACTGGTATTACATTAGAAGGCACGAGCATGGTGGATATTTTACAACCACAGACCTTCTTATTATGTAATTGGTAGCAGTTTTAAATTCTTTGAAAGAAAGCATCAACTGAGTTGGTAGCTAAAACCTTTATTATATATAACACATATAACACTATTTATAATTACTACACAACATGTGACTAAATATACAAAAGATCATAATTTGTTTTCTCTTGGCTGTGGCACTAAGTAAGATGCAGACTAACTTCAGCTGAGGTTAGACAACACGTTTTTCATGCATTTACTCAGAATATATGAGCATTCCAAAATATAGAGAGAATACGGCATGTGGATGAGATAGAGGGGCAGATTAGAAAATTAACAATAATTAAAAATTGTTGTTTTAAATTATTACAGTTTAGGTTTACTGTTCTTCTGTCTGTAAACTTAAACTGAAGCCCACCCGCCTCAAATCTCTGTTGTACTTTTGTCTACACCATGTTTAGTCTTATGTGGTGGGACGAACAGAAACCACAATATCGCCCCCTATGCTTCTTGTAGTGTATTGCAGTCTGTGCGTAATTAGTGTGTAACACACATTGATTTTATTCAGTAATCAGTGCAGCTCTAAACTGCAGTGCTGTTGACATGAAGTAAGTGTGTGTGTGTGTGTGTGTGTGTGTGTGTGTGTGTGTGTGTGTGTGTGTGTGTGTGTGTGTGTGTGT
>JBBPDE010000134.1:11478473-11488534 GCA_037974605.1 Nannopetersius ansorgii
CACAATAGGTTATTGTTCAATTAAGGGATTAGGGATTGGGCTAAAAAAACATTTGGTTAATGATAAAATAACTCCATTGCTCATACTAACAGCATATATTATATTGCATTACATTATATTACACTATTTCTTTGTAGTAAGTGTGAGTATGGTCAGCACATCAAGTAGTTTAACCACACTTTGGTTAAATTTTAATTTGTGTTGCTTTTATTGAACTTTCTGAAGGAAAGGAGTCCATAAATAATGCAAATATGTAAATAGTAAAAACTCTGGCGTCTGAACTATGAAGAGAACTGAAATATATGTCATTTCCCTCATTCACTACTAACCTATATTTAAAAGGAATGTGTGGCTTCTCATGTTCCCTTTTACACACATCTGCAATTTCCCTCCTATTATGATGCAGGTTCCCTCCTATTGTGAATAAATGTGATCTTATGAATCTAGACATAGTCATAATTATAGTTATATAAACTCATAATTACATTTTTTTTACATATTTTATGAAAATAAAATAAAATTCTAACTCTAAAAAAACTAATTCTGTAACTAAAATTATATAGTAGAATGACTGTTGGGAGTAGTCATGTGACCACTGTCACATATATTGGAAATTATGCTGTTTAACCGTTTATACATTGGCAGATTTCTAGAACACACTTTTTTTGTCACTTTTCAGACACTTTTTTAAGGCTTATTGGCTGCTATTATCAAAGCATTGTAACTTAAACCATGGTAAAGCTACTAATATGGAATCACAAAAGAATAGAAATCATCAAGCAGCTGTGAAACCAAGAGTGAAGGAAAAATTGGCACATCAGCCAAGCTAGAGGTTCCAGACAGCTACATTTTCACTACTGTTTTGAACATTTCTTTGAAAAACTGAAGAAAGAAAGATAGATGACCAATGTTAATGAAAAGGGAAGTAGCAAAATACAGTTTGGTTTGTGTAACTGAGGGGGTAAGAATAAATTGGAAAACACAGAGATAAATGGCTAACCAATAATTTATCTAATTGATTAGTTTACTGATATTGGCTGTGAAATGTATCTTAAATTGAAAGAACTCTCCAAGCCATTGATACTGAATGAGATTTATGAATCAGAGTTATTTTACTTTGGAACTTAAACACCAAAAAAAGCGTAAAAATTTTTTGTGTGAGAAGCCCAGTCACATGAGCGCGAGTGTGGAGGTGTGAGGCAGGGGTGTGTGTGACATGCAGACAGAAATTGTAAATAAATGATTTTCACCTGGAATTGACTTACTTGTAATTAGTGTGCTTGCAGAGGAAGCACACTATTGTTCTTCTTAAGTTTTATCTTTATTATTCCTTTCACCCGTTTTATGGCCCCCTACTCCTCCCAGAGCTTTCGAGATAGAGACACCGTTCCAACACGTCGGGCCCGATCCGCAGATGCGTACTTGTTCACAGCTTTTTGATACGTTTTGTCGTTCACGCGTTATTTGTCTTTTTCGGGCGAAAAAAAGCCCCATAGGCAATGAATGGTAGAACTCTAGCTGTTAGAGTGGGAGCAGCAAAAAACCCAGGATAAACTGTGATTTTAAGGTTAAAATCCACATTTTAAACCATGTGAACCCTCTGAATTAAGTTGAAAAACATAGATAAAGGGAGAGAGAACATTGTGGTAGTGAAATTTGCCTTTTAAATGATGTTAAAGACATTTCTAGCCAGAGAAACAGTGAGAACTGTACACCAAAGCCACAAGTCTATAGATAATCTGCTGCCCTTGTTAGGTTGAATCATAAACTCGCATCTAGCTTGGCTGCTCGGGCCTTTTTGAAAATGTTAATGAAAAATTAAAGGAAGTATTAACAGTTTTTTTTGTCATCCACATTATCTGTAATGTCAAATAATATTTTCAGTCAAACTTACAATATGAAAACACAAATGTAACAAGGTTAAAGTTAGAATACAGTGTTTAAAATTAAAATAATGTACTTTTGTTGAATTACGGGAATTGCTTGATTCATCCCAACACCCACTGAAACACTCATCGAGAGCTGTGATTGGCGAAGATGCTAACAGCACACCGAAAAATACTGTGTTTGGTTAGAGAGGCTTTTTTTTTAAATATTGGTATTGCAGTAGCGAATCTTGCATTGTAACAGTTAATAGGTGATAAACTGTGTAGCCCTTTAACCTGGTTATTTCGGCAGAAGGGTCCTGCCACTCAGATGAATCATTTATGAGTTTTTCCCATCTGCAGCAGGCCTGTTGGATCAGGGTGACATTAGAGGAGATCAATGGTGAGAAAAGTGTGAAACCTCAGCCCCTCCTGGCAAAAGGCATATTTTTAAAATGTCTATAAAATTGATTTGTGATGAGGTTTAATGTTCATATTGATGCTTAATAGCAGCCAGTATTGTTTTTTAAAACATGTATTACTAGGTATAAAATTGGTCAGTCAGTGTTGGTTTAATGGCATCGGTTTTAAAATAATATTAATACTTTTAAAGGGCTCATACCATATTGATGTCTGTTTTAATTGATGTATTATATGGACACTGTTTAGTCCATGCATGAAAATTTTGCTTCAAAAACAGGTGCCTTTTTTGTGATGTCACAAACACAATGCATTCACAGATATCCTCCATCATCCAGCTAATCAGAACAGAGGTAATTTACATGTATTGGTCTCATGGCTATTGTTAGAAACTTGTTCATTTCTTGTGAGCTGAGTGAATGCATGAAACACACTCATACGTTTTTAGTATTCTATTTTTACATTATTGTCTCCATATATTAAATGTTTTTTTAAACATGAATTTAACAGAACTGATCTTACCTACCTTGCAGTTTGTAGCCTGTATCCTAAATTGCAGCCAATGAATACATTCTGACCTTCTGTCAACATTTACTATTCAGTATTTATGTTTTGTATATTATATTTATTATTATTTTACCATGTTCTTAAGTGGCAATCAGTAATTCTTTAGTATATCTGTTACATGATCTGAGTGGCCTGCATGCTTTTTCTAAAGAAGCGTGTAAGGTTTTATTATTATGACAGTGTTAATGCTTGGTGCTGTTATATATAAATGCATTATCTTAAACAGTACGCTCGATGGTTTGCGGCATGCAAGCAGCCTCTGACTGCGCGCAAAATTAGATTATACATGTACAGATCCCATTAGTGGGAAACCCAATTAACAGCCTGCTTGCTTTTATTGGATGTGCAGCAGCAGGGGAAGAACGGTTGTGTATTTCCTCCTCAGATCAATATGGGAAAGGCCCTCCACAGGGAGGTGTGCAGATGCAAACGATCCGAACAGAGTAATGGACAGCACAATAGAGAGGGGGTCACCATAGTTTAGAGCAAATAATGGATGCTTTGCTTGTAGCCACTGTTTAACAAACAGCATACTTAAATCATACAGTATCCTCAAACTTTAGATATAGAATCTCACATAGACTCACGTATGTGGTTTATAACAGTCATGTATAAAATCCACAATAGCATTTACAAACTAGGACTTTTTATGGTAAATGTTAATAATGTAGAGTCGATTGATGTGCTTTTATAGTCAGTTTAGATGGTTTATCAAGTTCATATTTTTTTGCTCTCTCGCCGAGAGAGTTCCTAGTTTGATACCACTGGAGTTGAAATGACTGTTTATAAAATAAAAGAGGGTGTACATCCTTGCATTGTAAAATAATGCCTTACACTAAATATTGTCGATTTGTGAGTGCCATGCATGTTGCACCAGTAATGATAAAAAAAGCTGGACTGAGTAGAACAAGATGTGCTCTGGGAGCCAAATGCGCTACATCTTGTTGTCAAAATTAGATCCAAACACGTCCAAGTGGCACAACTGCCTTAAGATTCCGTCTTATCATTGATAGAGAGTACGATCACTGGTGTTGCCACAGTCCTCCCTGCCCAGAGGTTCAAGAGATCAGGATGGGTGCAATGGCCTGTCCTCTCGCCCCACCCGTTTGCATGGTTTTAGCCCTTGCATCTGTTTGCAGATGTAACAGAATTAGCCAGTGTGCTCCTTCAAGCATATTGATCTTTCTAATGATGTTGTCTTAGCAGCTGGTCATCTGATTGGGGTCCTAGCTAATTGGTCGAATTGGCCATGTATGCCCAATTCTAAAAAAGAAAACTAAACAAATCATTCTGTTCAGTTCAGCTTTATCATTATCATAAACATATACGATATTCGTGCTGGGGCAACATGCATGGCAGTCACAAATCAACATTGTTAGGGCAGTTACAGTGTATGTAAGTACTTTTCAATGTAATGCAGTATGTAGTCATCATAAACAAGTCACTGACATAAGGCCTGCACCACCCATTGACTGAAAGGAGTGCAGGCAGGATATTAGTAATGCTGCATGCGGTAGTAATATTGTGCTGGAGAGGAGCCATGGGTGAGTCCCGTGTAATATCCGCTTCCCCTTTTCAGCAGCTCCCCCGCCTGACAGGAATGTGCAATAGGTGGAAAAATTGCAGGGCAGGGGACACCGAGGCCTCTGTTAACGCTTTCGCTTTCTATAGAAAGAAAACACTGCTGCTGAAATGGGTTGTTTTTAGCTCCTTAAACTCATAATTTTCTGAAACTGTTATAAATACATATGTTACACATATGCACCAATCGGTCATAACATTAGAACTACCTGCCTAATATTGAGTACCCCCATCCCACCCCCCCCCTGCTGTCAAAGCTGTGTGATGGGACCTCCATGGATCAGACTAGCTTGTCCAGCAAATCCTGTAGTTGCTTGTATAGATTCCCATAGTGCATCTTGGTGCATCTTGTGAGTGACCAGCATACACCAACTTTTCACACTGTGTAAAAACAATGTGATTTGTCAAGACACTGGAAATCTTCAGGGTATAGTTCTGATGCTCACATGCCCATTATAGAGTGGTTTTGGCAGTGGACAGATGCTCAGAACAGTCTCTGGCTAGGCAGCACCATACACAGCACCCCCATACACTTTTCTATCATAGTCAGCATTTTTCAGCAACTTGTGCTACAGTAGCTTTTCTCTGGGATCGGTGGCAAGCCTTCACTTCCTATGAGCATTAAGTCAAGTAGGCTTCAGCCATATACACACAGTGCACAGTAAAACAAAACAATGTGCCTCCAGGACTATGGTCCAACACAAGAACAGAACAAAGACCGCAAGACCACAAGTGCAGACAGGACGAAAACACAAGAGCAACAAAACAACCAGACAAGCCAACATTTAGTACAATCGCCAATAACCACAGTCTGGATGACTACAGTGTTATGACAGATACTGTGTTGTAGCAGCAGGGAGTTGCGTGCAAAAATGAAAAACAGGGTAAGCAGCAATAAATATGATTGTGCAAATGTAGCAGCAGCAGGACAGAAAATGTGCAGTGAAATGAATAGAAATGTATTTACAGGGATAATTAAAGTTTGAGGTGGGTGTTGGTAGTGATGTCCATGTGTATGTATGTGTGTGTGTGTGTGTGTGTGTGTGGGGGGGGGGGGGTTACTGTAGTTCTGGTTACTCTAGGGTACTCATGACCCTGTCACTGGTTCATCTGTTGCTCTTTCTTGGACCTGCGTACTGGGAACCCCTCACAAGACCTGTTGTTTTGAAATTCTCGAACCCAGTCGTCAGATCCATTTTTCCTGTTTCCAACACATCAACATGTTGGCTAATATGTCCCATCCCTTGACTGGTGCCATTCTAACAAGATAATCAATGTTACTCACCTCCCCTGGTAGCGGTTTTAATTGATTTGGATATTTCTTTAAAAGGTTTATTCTATCGATTTGACTTTGAAACTTGTTTTTGCGTCCAAAGTTTGACTGTGCTAAAGCAATAGTGACTTTAATAATGTTTATTATTATGTCTCCTGTATTATTATTATTATTAGTGTCTCCTGTATTATATGTGAGCTCAGTGGTCATTTTTTATCAAAAACATCTACCATATGGCTGCCTTTTGGAAGCTTACAAGACCTGATTGTAGTCCCATCTGTTGCTGCACAGTTTATCAGCCCCTACTCCCCCCACCCAATTCATCATGCGGACCACCGCAGTTCCACCTCTGACTGGATATTGTTTGTGTGGTGCCCAGCAGTGACACTGACATGGTAACTGAGTGTATACACAACTTTCTGAAGTGAATGTTTTTTGTTGTGTTGCAGCTGCGTTGATGTGGATGAGGATGATGCACCTGACATTGACATCTATCACTGTCCCAACTGCGAGAAAACACACGGCAAATCCACCCGTGAGTACCTGCATAATTAAAACCCACTGGTTTAATAAGGGCATAAATAATTCATAATATATCTTGAAGTGTTCTTTGATTCTAGAGCTTACAATAAATGAATGATTTAGAGCAACAGTCTCAAAGTGCTGGCCTACGGGAATTTGGGGGTAGACAGCTGTATATGGCCTCTCACATCTTTAGGACTTGTCTTCAAATCTGACAAATTCTTTTCATAAGCTATATAAAATCAGATTAGGCTGATGCTGTTGAAAGCAATAAGATAGCACTGCCTAGAGAAACCAAATTGAGAAGACATGGTTGTAATTTAACTCTAACTAACTTAGACCAGTAGCTAAATAGATTTGCTTTTGAGGATTTATTCCTAGCAGCAGAAAGACCCTGTCAAAATTAAACCATTCCACAGAGAACATAATACACAATAACCATTCGCCACTGGTAAATTATATTTGTTTTATTACTTTACATATTTAGACTAAATATTTGTAAAACCCTTTATTTATATAAGTACTAGCACTAGTAGTAATCAAATACTAATATAATTCACAGAAGAATCAGTACAAACAGTATCACTTGACATCCCCATTATTAGTAGTAGTGGTTGGTATTTATAGTTTGTGATGAAGAAATAGTTTAGAATAAACACCAAGATCCAGTAAAGTAAGTGTGTAACAGTAAATAAAAAGATAATGAAAATAATGATGAAGATATACACGTATACATATTAAATATATACAAATCCCTGAGAAATGATATGACTAATGGAGTTATAATCATGAATAATAGAGAGGAGAAGAGCAAATGTCAGAAATAGCTTCATTTTGGCATTGACCTTAATTGGTTAATGTGCTCTTTTTATACTGACGTGTGTTCATGTTTTTCTCTGTGGAAAGTCTAGCTGATTTTAAATTCAGAGAACACATCAGTGGAACAGCATAGCCATACTCACTGACTTTAACTGAGCCACTTTTCTCTGCCTGGTCATGTCATGCAGTGAAAAAGAAAAAGAACTGGAATAAACACGACACGGGACAAAGTGGGGACGTCAAACCGGTTCAGAATGGAAGCCAGGTTTTCATAAAGGAGCTCCGGAGCCGCACATTCCCCAGGTACACCTGCATTCACGTTTCTTTGAAGAGCCATATCAGTGGAAAATCAATTTCTCTTCTATTTTGAAGTAGAAGTTTGATGTTGGATGTGTGCCCTATTAAAGATGCCAAACATACTGCTCTCTTCCCAGTCAGCATGGTCCATATATGGAAACTAAGATGCAAAAGCAACCATTTAATGTACAGTAATCACCCAGTTTTGCTCAGATCAAGAGTCGCGGATTCAGTCACACGCAGAAAGTTTTTGAGAACCGCATTAAAACATTTTTTTACACAGAAATCGCCACAATAACGTGGAAACTGCAAATATTCTCCGCAATAAATATATTTTTTCTGGATGTTTTCACACAAGGGGAACCGTTCACCTCACCGCGGTGTCCCAATACTTTTGTCCCGCAACCTTCCGAGTTGCATATCTCGATGGGGAAAGCAGTTCACAGTTCGGTAGATCTCCAGGAGAGCTTACCAGCGAGCCCTCGTTTGTATTTTTAGCCCGAGTAGATCAGGTTTTATTCTCCTAAAACCGTTCACCTCGCCACAGTGTCCCAATACTTCTCGGTGGGGAATTTAAATTAAAAGGCGATTACCGGTTTACCTTTACGTTTTCTTTAAGGGCAATGCATTAAACTGAGTTTAAAATGACATTAAAGTGTTCTGCGAGCATATTTGGGGGCATATTTTGAATTTACACTATAAAAATAGGCATTTTAGGCATTTTTTAATCCAAAACACAACAATGTGTTTTTTCACTCTACGCAGGTGCCCGCGAAAAGTGGGGGATTACTGTATTTACAAGTATCCACCTAATCAGCCTACAGTACTTTCACCCATTCACTCTGAAGTTAAAGGGAGTCTTAAGCCCTGTTTTCAGCGAGCAGAAACGTGTGTGTATTTATATACATATTAAAATTGTAATTTTTCATCACGATTAATCACATTGTTATACGCAAAATTCAATAATAAATTCAGAAGTAGTGTATTGCACACTTTTCTTTTAAAAGTACTGCTATATGAGCAAAAGCACAATAGCATTTAATTTTCAAACATTTTAAACTTTAAAAAGGTGCTTTTTAACAGCAGTGTTCCCTTATCACACAGCTGCAGTTACGAATATATTATGATTAAAATACATTTATTTTGAAGTCTGCAGTACAAACTTAAACATTAGTGTAATCAAATCAAACATAAAACCAAAGATGTTTGGCAACTGCAGGGCATTCATGTTTTATCTAGTTTACTATAGGAAAAGTTACTCTTGTTTAATAGAAATCGTTTATGTAAAATGATTTCTGAATGTTTTTGAAACATTCTGAAACCGCACAAATGTCATGAATAAAATACTAGAAAAGTGTAGATCATTGAAAGTTTTAATGTGATAATTGATCAGTGATAACTCAGCTGGTAGCCTAGTGGTTAGAGCAATTGAATCCCAAAGTACCATCCCCACACACTGCTCCGCGGGCACCGTGTTCCTGGCTGCCCTCTGCTTAACTTGATGAATGGGTTAAACAGAAAGGAAGAATTTCCTGCTGTTCACATTGTGCACAATGGTGTGTTCACGTATGACAGAATCGTCACTTTCTCTTTTCATATTGTGACTACACTGCTGCATATTATGCTGTGCTGTGCCTTACAATAGATATAAAAGGACTGGTCAGCACTTTGTGTTACATGATTAAAGACAGGCCTTTATTTGTGAACATAATTGACTTTGTTTGTTGGACTCTATAAATGGCAAGTTGTGTCCAAACACCCACAGAAACATTGAAAAGTTTAATAGTTCGGAATACTCACAGCACAGCATTTTTTTAATATGTCAGTAGATGGCGCTCTCTAGTCATTTTTGTAGAGACCCCAAACATGGTTAAACCCTTACCCCGTCAAGTCTAGGGGTTGGAACTCAGGCAGGGATTCATTCTGATGTTGGACTACACAGCATTTTCTACTGAAAAGGACAAGGTAGTCCAGGGCTAGAGGCTTAATTTCTGATCAGAAACGGATATTTTGGTCTGTTATTTCATCATTATTCTTAAGGGGATATTATTGTTGCACTTGCATATTAACTTATCAGGTTTTCTGTTGAAGTGATTGTTTTTGATGTTCAACCATATTCATTTTAGAAGTGATATTACTGTGAAATTAAGGTGTGACCGCGATAATGTCCTAATTAGTTTCCCATGCACTGTGTGAAGCTCTGTGGTCGTGACCAGTCATGGTGTGATTCCTTGTAGCTCAGAGGATGTGGTGGTCAAGCTCAGTGGGTGTCAGCTAACCATGGACTACCTGGAGGAGAATGGCTTTAATGAACCCATACTGATCCAGAAGAAGGAGGGGTTGGGGATGACCATGCCTGCGCCCACCTTCTATGTCAGCGATGTTGAAAACTATGTTGGTAAGAAACCATTAATCGCACATGCATTAACATCCTCTTAGCATTTAACAGAGCTACAGCACAAAACAGCCCCACAGGAACTTTACCATGATTTTAGTAGCTGGGGTGCTGATTTCTGTTGCTTCCATTGCTGTTGCAGATGTTCAGTCAATGTACAGTATAAACTCCATAGAAGTGCTTTGCGAAACTAACAATATGCTTTGGAACACATAAACCTGAGCAGGGGTGCAATTACTTGCTTTTGGGGCGTATGCAACAAAAATTTTGGAGCCCCCCCACCCCCATTGGGGTAAATAAGCACTGTGGAAAGTAAAGGAGG
>JBBPDE010000134.1:11491899-11507783 GCA_037974605.1 Nannopetersius ansorgii
ATTTTTGTCCTCACTTTTACATTTGTTTCTCAGTTTGGTTTTGGCTAATGCCCTACACTGTCATGGTTCACCGTCACATGAAACATTTTTTGAACACAATGCCATTGGACATTGGATTGTCAGCCCACTGTTCAGCTCTTTGTGTTAATGTTTGCTTTAAAGTGTTTTTATCCACTTGTAAGTTTTTTTTTCAAGTTTAAGCTTGTATGGCATTCAGTTATGATATGGTTTACTTTCTGTATTGTAATTTTACAGTAAACCCTTCAGTAAAATGTTGAATCTCCTTAGACTGTAGCTATTTGCTAAATTGATCAGACCAGATATTTACGAGTGTCCCAGTTATTTTTCTCTATTTTAAAACACAGACAACAGTGCGTTGGTTATCATGTATAGTCTTTGTGGTGTCCTTAAGTGCAATATTTGACTGGAAATGGTGATGGTGAGCTCACTGGAAGGCAATCAACAGTCTCGGCAGGAGCTAGACGTCAGCTTAGTGTGTTACAGTGAAGGTAGAGTTAGTAGGTTTGAGAATACCAAAACAACTCAATACAGTCTGAAGCATGTATCATAGGCTGTCCCTTTAAAAGAGATGCATTATGTTTTCTTCTGCCCAAACTTCAACCACATTCACATGCGAACGAAAGCAGACGGTCTTTGCCACTCTGTTATGTCTGTGTTAAGGAGTCGTTCCCACAGCATACACTTTTGGTCACTTTCAGCCCTGCTGACCCCCACTTGTTTTGCTGTGAGGTTTAAAACACTTTCTCTGTCAGAATGAGAAAATTACTAAGCTGTTTCTTTAGTTTGACTTTTAGCCATGACTCATTAAGTGATTCAAAGATTCCTGTACAAGATATTTTTATAGAAACGTGAACGAAAAGCCTGTCACTCATTTCTTCCACGGATTTGATGCTGTAATGTGCAGTCGAACTGGCCACTGTAAACTTTCTGCTTTCCTTTAACACCTATTGCAGCTACAGAAACACTCAGTTTTGCCAGTCAGTGGGTTGAAGGAAATTCGGAAATCGTTATTTGGGAAATAAATGGTCAGAATTAAGAAACAGCCAGTAAAAAAAGTGTTAGACTGCATTTTTGACAGAACACATAGCAGACGTGTAAGATACCTTGTATAACCTCCGGTTACAGAGGAGGTAACTCCCAAACTGAAGGAAAACATGGAAAGGAAACACCATCATGAAGTATTTTAATAGAGCGCCGGGCCACCACAGGGCTTTGGCAGAATTTCTGTGGTGCTCTACTGGAGGGATGAAATACTAAATTCCACCATTCTCTGTTTTCCTTTTGGTGAAGTAAACGTCTGTTCTGAGTGGCCACTCCAAAATCTCCCATAACAGGTCATTTAGGTTGAGATTTGGTAAAGCTTATACAACACCCGCACCCCAGCTGACAATGAGCAAACTACATGCCTACACAGACTGCACTCAGTTTTTATAGAGTGCAGTATATACAGTGGCAGAAACCACTTAGGTAAGCCTATTTGAGACAGAGAAACAAGTCATTACAAGTCGTAAATTTCACTTCAGCACAATTAATTCTATTTCAATTCTACACACAAAACATAATGCTAACAACAATAATCATGTTCAATAATATAATAAACCTTAGCTTTGTTGCTTAAGTGCAATTAAGTGGAGGAAAGTTGTTACATTTTTCATTATGGCATTAACTCCTGTGAAGAAATACCTTTGCCCAGGATACTTAGCACCTCTTATGCTAAAGTGTTTCTTTGGCTTTGGATGCCCATGTATTAAACGGTAGAGCTTTGGCCTGAATCATAGTACAGCATCTCTTTCTCCAGAGTACTGAAGGTCTATCAGTACACGTCTTGCCACAGTGTAAGTAACCTGTATTGTATTATTTGTATATTTTTAGGGGGAGAAGATTTTTTTCCTGATTAAACCCACCTCGGCCAACCTGTCTCTGTTTGAGCGCTGGAGATCCTCCTCCAATCACTCTGAAATGTTCTTCGCTGACCAAGTTGACAAATGCTATAAGTGCACGCTAAAGCAGGGCCAAACACTCTTCATCCCATCAGGTAAGGAGTCTTGGGTGTATGCTTATAATTCAGCAGTTTTTGTATCACACAGGACCAAAATTACAATTAATTAGAGAGACATGAGGCAGAGTAAAGGTTACTGGGCTTCAGATTTCTCTGACTTTTTCAAGAAGCCCTCATTATGGTGCTTTTTCTACAGTCAATTTCAACTCTGGGACTGGAATAGAATGTATGATTTATAATTTAAAGATGCATTCATTCTTGGGCTGCTTTGAATACTCTAAAATAGTTTAGTTTATTCCAAGATTTTGGTACCTGCATATTTTCTTTATGTTTCATTTTATAATGTTGATGTACTCATTATTTTAAAGATGTGCTCTGGTATTTGCAGGTTGGATTAATGCAGTGCTGACACCAGTGGACTGCCTGGCTTTCTCTGGCCACTTTGTCCACAACCTGAGCGTGGAGATGCAGATGAGGTCAGTGTGTTTTCAGCGAATAAAAAAAAGAATTGATACACTGGTCTGAAGGTGACAAATCAGCTGCAGTGTTTATCTTTTATCTTATAAATGATAATAATAATATTCGGTGTGTGCATCTTGTTTGGCAATAACATATTCAAGTTAACATTTTTGCATATTTTCATATTGGATATCTGTTGGTATTTCAAGTATGTTGCTAAAATTACTCTTAAAAATATATATTTATGTTTGATAATTATAAATATTTTTCTTTACTGTAACTGAAAATATATCCAGTATTAATAGTCAGCTACACATGTCATATGTTGCTATAGATGCCACAGTTGTTGCCTCTTAGCATATTGTCTGGCTTGGAAAAAAGGCAAGTCTTCCAAATACTAAATAAAGAGCATATCCGCGAGTTTGATATTGTTTGTCCCAATGCTATTTTATTGATTTATTTTTTAGAAACATTCATGTTGTAAATGTAAACAGCTTGAGTGTTAAGGGTCTTGCTGCTAGACCAGCCATTACATATACCACTAAAAAATGTTTTCTAAATTGTTCTAATCGAGTTCAATTGTGGTGAAATGTCATGGTGCTTTGATTCGTTTCATAAAAGATCATAACAACGATCAAATCAGATGGTTGTGAGGTCTGAGATGTACTCCTGTATTCAGCAGAATCACATATTGTAGATAATCCCTTGGCTAGGGTGGACACTATGTCATGCTGGAAAACATTTCTCTAGATTTTCTGGGTCTTACTGCTTCTTTATGCAACTTGCAATGGGATACAGACTAATGACTGATTTTATCGCCGAAGCATTCAGGCATCAAACCTCATTCTATTCTCAGCCGCTGCCCGTGTAACGCTGGAATAAAGAAGTCAAAGTCAAGGGCATCTGCTCTGGCAGGCTCAAGTGCTTCTCACATCTGTGTGCTGGTGGCTTTCTTTCTGAGTGCACTTTTCATTAATCCACATTGTGAAGGCCCATTTGCTTCTCTCCACTCAGGGCATATGAAGTGGAAAAAAGGCTGAAAGTCGCCAGCCTCACTCCGTTCCCCAACTTTGAGACGGCCTGCTGGTACACGGGAAGGCACTACCTGGAGCGATTTAAAAGTGAGTATCTCGCTCACTCGCATTAACAACAAGATCTGGCCAACAGTTTTAGTTTAAAGCAATACTTTGGCAAAAATCTGACATATTCAGTAGTTGAACAGTTTCGATACGTTTTGGCTTCTAATTTTGCTTCTTTGGTTTTCTGCTGGAGCTACATGTCTAAGGCAGCTTATCATGGTGGTCACTTTCTGTTGACAGATTTTGTAAATAAGAACTGATGAACTGTGCACCTATATGGTAGGTGTATTTGATCAAGTGGACAGTGAGTGTAGATACAAGGAATTAATTATAACCGGGCATCTCAGTGGTGAAAAATTTGTCCTTAGTGCCAGCTGAGTTATAAGGCTTTGTTTGGAATGCGTAGTGTCAAAGCCTCTCAGGTCCCATTGTGATAGCAGATAATAAATACATATTTTTATATATTTATGTATAATTATGCATTTAGCATGCATACTTAAGCTGGGCCATTCAGAACAGCATTTGAGTAATTATAATACTTCCTAAACATTCCTGAAAAGATCAACCATTCTCTAAGTTTGAAGCTGAATCAAGGCTATACAAATTCATCATATTCAGCTAAAGGCTGCACACTAAAAGAACTCATTCCAACTATGGCTTCAACCCTGCATGTAGAACTATATATCACTGTGATACCAATAAACAAAGTAAATTGCTCTTGTTTTGATATTCGCAGTGGAGCTAAGGATGTTCTCAGTCACTATTTTTGCCACAAGATAGCTGAGGAGAGGTTAATAGGTTTCATTCTGATTCAGATAGATTGTGAGATTTTGTTTTAATAAATCTATACTGATAAACTAGGGCTGGGCGATTAATCGAAAAGTAATCGAAATCGACATTCAGAACCTATATTCGATCAAATGTTTCCAGGTCGATTATTTTGATTACTTTACCTTTAAAAACACCACCGCGTGTGAAGTCACGTGACCCTGCGCCGTTATGTTACGTTATTTCGCCGACATGTCGAGCACGGAGAGCTTAAACACTGAGACAACTGAGCAACTTGTCAGTGAACTATGAGGGCAAAAAAAAAAAAAACAATAAATAAAATAATTGTTCATTAATCCTAATCGAGTTAAAAAAGATTTTGATTTTAGGCCAAATCGCCCAGCCCTATGATAAACTTTATATCAAACACTGGAATGCCTCGCTGAACCATGTGTCTTGAAAGAGGTGGCCTTATGGTGTTACATCACTCGTGGTGGAATTTAAGCAAGGGAGGAACATGCACCTGGTTTTGCATTTAGTAAAACAGCTGGTGTTCTGGTGGTTGGGGTGTTGGCCCTGGAGTAGGAATGTTGGGGGTTTGAATCCCAGGATTGCCAGTGGCACCACTAGGTATCTTTGACATACTTCTCCCTGGGCCCCATTGTTGACTGCCTGCTGCTTCACCCAGGGGAATGGGTGAAATGCAGAGGACACAAGTAATTTCCTCTGGGATCAATATAGTATATAAAAGCTAAAATAAATGTCATGTCCACATTGTTGCTGTGTGCCACCATCATATCATGCATCCCGAATCTTAGGGCCTCCTGTTTTTGCCTGTTCCTGGCAGAGGCCTGCTGAGCAGATGGGTAGAGTTCGTTCTGCAGGAATATTATTGCAGTCATTAGATCGGTGCATCGCAGAGTTCACAGATGATTAGCTTCAAAAGGCAGAATCACTTGCTCCATTACAGCTCAGTGTTTAAACTCCCCTCAGCTGGCCCTGTGCGCTCTGTTTATGTTTCCACCATTTCTTTTTCTCCCCCACTCACGTTCCCTTAATTTGGCCAGATTGTGTGTAGTACGCACACACACACCAGGCGGCTGAGGACCACACTTGTTCTCTAGGCACTTTGGGGGGGTCGTTTTCAGGGTCATCTTCTTGAGATTCGTGTGTGACTTCAGGTTAAGGGGGGCGTGGGGGGTTGGCTTTTTTCCCAGAAGCTTCTATTGGCCTCCTGCCAGACTTGGCCCACCTCTCTCCATCCACCGTTTCAGCTTTCTCGTTGGGTTCATGTTATTAATTTAAATGCAGTGCGCAGTGTATTTCCTGTAGTGGCCATGTTTCCAGTCCAATGTAATCAGTGTTGAAGCATGTTTTAGGAAAATCCGTGTGACTGTTTGAGGCCCCAGTGGATCTCAGTAATCAGTTTGATGTATGAATGGCCATTGTTATTGAGCAGTAATGGCTATGGTTGCCAGTGTGGTCCATTTTCATTTCTGATATAAAGCCCCCCACCCTCCTATTCAGCAGAGTGTCATGCTCTCAATGTTTCTGACAGAGGGGACACAGTGCCAGGCATCGGTGCTAACAGTTTGAAGGAAAATGGTTGGAAATTTTTTCATAGCAGCTTTTTTTTTTTTTTAAAAAAAAAGCAGCTTGAGTTTTAAACTCTTACTAGCAACTTTATCAGAAACCCACCACTTGTTGTACAGTTAGAGACTGCAGCCCTTCTGTTGACCCACAATTTGTCTTTCAGCTCTTCATCAGTGGTCAGTTTCTGACCACAGACAGTAACATTAATGGGTGTTAAATTCCATGAAAGCCACACAAACTCCTAGACTGCTACCATTTCAGTTTCACTGCTGTACTGAGACTAGTCTACCACCCAAAGAATATCTGGTAAACACTCCCCCCTTTTCCGCTGATGGCAGGGTAGAGGGCAGCTGATAAATTGTGCAGTAAAAGGTGGACTACAGTAGAGCTAACAAACAAAATGGTCCTGAAAACAGGATCATAACTAAATGTATGTTGATAACAACAATAAGTTTTAGACATTTTCACTTAATATGGATATATTTAACAGAAGAAATAAACACAACATCCAGTCAGTTCGCAGTTTTTGCCTTGTAATCCATTTTATTGTGCAAAGTTTGTCAGATTTATGAAATACGCTGTAATAACAAATGCTATAATAATAAATGCTGTAATAAATCAGCATATTTTAAAACGTTTATAAGTCTGTCTTTAAACTTGAAGGAAAGAATGACTTGACATGTATAGTGAGAACTATTGATAGACAATAAACAACACAGCACACTGTGTGAACAAGGATGTATTGTTTTATTATATTATGCATCCTTTAATATTGTGTAATGTGTACTAGTGGTGTGAAGTGTATCTGTTTATAAGTTTATAAAATGCTGTGTTGCTATTTTTGTTGAACCAGCACCTTTTTTCATTTCCTTCTTGTTAACCTCAGTGCTGAGATGTGCTCATTTAAAAAACTTGTTAGAAAAGCAAAATCTTAAAGTGTGTATTGTGTGTGCTGTAAAGAGGTTAAAATATTCAGTGCAGTAATGTTGCATGGCAGTGCTAAAGCATAACTCCACATTTTTTTGGATATTTTGCAGGTTTACATAAGGCAAATAAACAACCAGCCCCTTACCTGGTACATGGTGCCAAAATTATCAATGGAGCCTTCAGATCATGGACTAAGAAACAGGTATGTTTGCACTAAAATTATATCGGTTCTTTGTGTTCTTTGAGTCGATCTGGTGTGTGTCTTAACTGAAAATGTGTCTGGACTGGTTCGTTAATCAAAATTTCTTCTGAGCTAAGGCCCTTCTAGAGCATGAAGATGAACTTCCTGAAAATATGAAGCCAACACAGCTCATTAAAGACCTTGCCAAAGAGATTCGGATTGCTGAGGTGAGAGATTTCATTTGACTTTTCCTATCCACACTAACTTACAGCTTCTTAGGCATGTTGCAAATGTGTAGTATTTCCCAAGGAACAGTGTGCTTGAACCAGTATGCATATATGCATACCTGCACATTAACATACAGCCATGGAAAAAAATAAGAGACCACTTTTTCCTTTTTTTCTGTTCACTGATTTGCAGCAGTGACTGTGTGTAAAATGCACAGGTTGCTATTCTTTTATGAACGATTGCAGTGTGAGCTGTGTAGAAAAATACGAAACGCATCCATATGTGTTGTGAGTGCAGTAGTGTTTATAGAGCAGCTTTTCTATGTGCTGTATTCTAGCAGCTTCACCCATGATTCAGTTTACTAATAGGATCAAACAGAGCTCACACACTCTGCTCTTAACATCTATATTTTAATTGTTGCATTATAAAATAATGCAAGAGTGTTTTGTTGTTTAACATTTCCATGGTATTATAAATAGTATTATTATTTTTTTACTTTCTCCAGTTATGTGTTGTTTGGAATTTAGAGGAAGTGTTCAGATATTGTCTCTTTATCAAAAACTGATTGGTTATGTTCATGTTTAAACTTTACTTCTTTATTTTAGCGCCTGACCTATAAAGCTAATATATCTGACTACTAATTGAAGGTACATACAACAAAAATACCATCAAATTCAGGCAGTTATTGATGCTCATAACTCAAAAAACAACTTCAGGACACCAAGCATGTCTTAGCCGTTTGGCTACATCATATAACTATATTTTCTAACAACAGTTTATTTAGTTAAAGGTATTTTTTGTCCCTCAGAACGCAACTAAAGCCATAAAGAGTGAACCCAGCAACTCTAAGCCCCCGGCGGAGGAGCCACCGTCGGCGCCTCCAGAGCCAGAAGAACCCGTGTCCCCCACACTAATGTCCACTCCACCACGAGACAAAACCGCCAGGAAAAAAGCTCCAAAACCACCCAAACCGCCCAAAATGCCCAAGGCGCCCAAGCCCCCGAAGGTGCCCAAAGTGAAAGAGGGTGGGAAGAAGAAAGCTAAGAAGCTGAAAGAAGGAGGATTACCAGAGAAAAAGCCTTCAAGCTTGGCGGCTTTGGAATCCCATGCAAAGGACATTTTGGCCAAGATGGATCAGCCTAAAAAAGTGAAGGTTAGTGGATTTGGAACCATTGTGTTTAGATCATGCTCTCGCAAGATTATTTGACAGATGCTTATCACCAAATCTAAATGGTTGACAAAAATTCTGCTTGTGATCTTACACAACACAGTACCAGCATACACTGATTACCAAACCACAGTAATCTTTTTGCTCCAAGGTGCAGGAACTACTTCCTTTCTGTCTTTTCTGCCAATATTGAGAACATGTTGTCAGGTGGCAAATATTGTTGCTGTAATTAGAACACCTTGTAATTTTTTCATTTTTTTATTATTCAGCATCATTTTATGAACCACTACATGTATGGTGTTACTACTTTTCTGAAGATCTGTCACCTTAAAGCAATATTCCCCCTCTGCAGTAGTGATATTTTGTTCATGATAAGCAAAATTAGAAAACTTCTGAATTTTGTGTACAAATACTCAAATTTTCAGGCTCCAAAGACGGTTATGAGCTTCATGGAAAAAGAGACGAATAAACAGAATGACGTTGAGAAGTTTGAGATACGAGAACACAACAAAAACAAAACGGAAGCGAAATGGAAATACAAGGTAAGCCTGTGAAGAGAATGCAACTGATCCTGTTGTTCCCCACAGAGCAAACATGGTGATGATCCTTTAATGTAGGAACCAAGCCAGCGCCAGCTTTGAAAGCCCATGCAAATGATATTAAGCTGCTTGACAACTTGAGAGGTTGCAGTGAGGAGGGGGGCATGAAGGGGTACGGGGATAGTCCAAAAGTGATTTACACGTCTCAGATCAAAGCAATCAGCAGAAATAACTCGCCGTCTCAGTCATTCTTTCTGTTCGGAGCTCATCAAAGGAAGCAAGAGCAGAGCCCTTCACCCAGGCTCAGAGTTTACCTAATGCTCCCCTACGCTATGACATATCCCCGGCACGCTCACTAAGTATTTACATATGCCTCTGTTTCTGCCGCAAAAATAAGCATGTTGTGTGTCGTTATTGTTGGACGATACGGGAGGCTTTTGTCGAAAAAAGGCTTAATTCTAGTGAACGGAAGACATTAGGGGGCTTTGGTTTCATGGAAAAGTCAATGCCAAGCCACCCTGTTGCGTTTGTAGTTGCTCCAAGCGGCCTGGTCCAAGCTGCTCCCCAAGCACTTACAGATGGGTGGAGTGTTTTGGCCAAAATGTTCTCCAAGGTCATCATCTCCCATCTCTTCAGTCTTTCTTTTTTTCATCACTGTCAACCACTGGTGGGCAATCTGTAATTGCTGTTGTGTTATACCACAGTGCCAATTTCTAAGCATATCCTGGGTGATTTGCACCAAAGTCTGAATGGGCTCTTCAGCAGTGCTTTAGTGGGCACTTCTACATTTTGAAACAGGTTTAACATGCTTTCCTCACTGTACACCATTTCTCACAAGTTTATGTTAATATATTCTCTTATGAAAAGGTACTAAAGTATTAAATATGCTTTGAATATAGTTCACCTTTAAACTACACAACTTTTAATACAACATTTGCCTTTGTGTCCATATATATATATATATATATATATACCACTTTGTGGTGTGTCTTTGTCATACACATTTCATAATGATAATAATAATAATAATAAAAATTTCATTATAAAGTCTCAGAATGCGTCACTGAAGAAGCAGACAACCTGTCTGGAGTTCAGAGGCAGATAAACAGCTACTACTTTTTGTTGAATGTAATGCCCACCCAAAGCAATCCTCATAAGCCAACTGCTTAAATCTTTCCTTGTTTCTTGCGTCCTCTTGCAGAATAGCAAGCCAGATTCATTACTGAAAATGGAAGAGGAGCACAAGTTCGAAAAGACGCCGCTGGGACACAAAGACAATAAATTTTCATTTTCAATGTCAAACAAGAAGTTGCTGGGGTATGTGGTTCACTAATCTGATGGACTTTCTCTGTTCCGTTTATAAATTATCTGAAGGTACACTTGGTAAAAGGTTGTGTTTCTGCTGTTTAATGTTGTTTTCTCCATTAATAATGTGATATTTCACTGCTTTTGTGTTCTGACAAAGTGATGGTCTATTTATATTTATTTCTTCTCTTTTCTTTGTGTTACAAAGGACCTTTCTGAGAGAGAATATACAAATCAATAAGAAACATTTATGTTCTCAACTCTGCACTGGATGATGACACACTTAAGAATAAAACCAATGTGCAGCTGGTGACTCATTGACGTGTTATAATTGGGTTTTGCGTAAGCTTGGTTTTTTAAGATTAGTAGTTCAAATTATATTCCAGAGACAAAATGAAGAGCAAAACTGATCCAAAAAAGCTATTAAAGAAGAAACAGGGAAAAAAGGTATTTAGGTGCGCATATGATTGATAACATAATGGTGTAAATAGCTGGTTCTCACCTTCTTTTTTACAAACCTATTAATCAGCTGCACTGCACCCAGAGATTGAGCTGAAAAGGTCCAGGTGCACACTGCACCATGTTCTGAGCATAGCCTTGATTCCTCAGCAGATATCTTTCTGGTTACGTAGCTTACTTGGGCGTATTATCAGCTGCGAAATATTGGTAGCCTTCACATTCCCAGACTGGTGTTGTCATATGGCTAACCCCGAACTGGGTGCAAAATCTGAAATAAATTGTCAGTTTATCAAAAATGTGGAATTACACGACTGTATTTTAGGCACAAAATGATGTTGGCAGATGTTGACGTAAACTCTCATGTTTAACCTTTCATAGTTTTATGATTTAAAACAACGAAATTTTTTGATTAGTTTTTGATTGCCCGATCCATCATAGCTCTCGCTGTTTCCTCAGGGCAAAGACGCTGAAGACACAGACCAACTCCAGCGTGTTCAGCTCCTTACAGAATGTAAAAGAGGACAAACCCAAACCCGTACGAGACGAGTATGAGTATGTTTCAGATGAGGGGGAGTTGAAAATAGATGAATTTCCAATCAGGAGGAAAAAGACTCCAGTTAAAAGGGACTTTTCCTGTAAGTAATGTTTTACACAATATTTCGTTTTTATGTGGAAGTAATTTTCAGTACATGAAAAAAATCACATTTTTGAAATCTTGTTCATTTCAGTATGTCAGCTGTGGAGATATATTGTTAAAGTATGGCGATAATAGGCATTCATACTGAAAATTTGCTCACCTTGGTTACATCAAAAACACAATCTAACTGCATGTGGAATAAATATCAGAAATGTATTGATATATAATTCAGTATGAATTAAATGACACTATAATAACTGTTATTTAATGTCTTGTTATTGAATAAAAATTTTTTTTTTTTTCAGTTTTATCAAACATCAGAGAGCCCATCCAGCCAACGAAAAAGCCAAAAATGCAGCCTGCAGTAATTAAGGTGAGCATGAAGGTCCTTCTCACTTACACAACTTCAAACCAAGGACTTTTTCTTTATCTAAAGAATGATTCCAAGATGCAGATTAATTATGAACGATAAAGAACTGAGACTCTTCATGGTCCAATGTTTCATGAAGTCACTAATAAATTCCCTCTGGGCGCATTTAAAAAATACTTAAGTAGTGATCACATGTGTCCTAGTGCTGGGCTGGTGTAATTCCACTTAATGTTCCAACTTAAACTAACACAGAGAGCGAATCAAAGGGAGAAAGCCACAGGGCTGAGCCAAGCACCACCACAGGACTGATGAAGGAAATAGTTGTGGTGTGAAGTGGCCGGGAATGAGGAAGTTAACCACAACACACACAAAGGCACGCACAGCACAGGGCTGCAGGGGGGCCAATAGTGGACTTTCCTGTCACAGGACTTTATTTAAGGCAAACTCATTAATTCACACATCAGCTCATTTAACTTTTACTGTTGGAAACAATAGCTTGTGAGAGAATTACCATTTTTAATAAGAATGAATTTCTGCAGAATGTCTCTGCTGCATTAAATGAGCAAGTTAACATGACAACACAACTTTAAACTGTTCTTGACACATCAATAGTAGTGCAGACTTAAGCCCAGCTGCCCACCTGCTGTTACGTTGCTGTGACAAAAATCCACAGATTTAGCCCGTTTTTGTTAAAATTCAGTTTCTGATTGGCTTTACAAAATATTTTGACACCTTTGGCAAACTAAGAAAAGCAACTGAGAAGCAAACTAAGAGGCAAACTAAGGAAAGCAACAGCAAAAAACTTCAGGTCCTTTTATTGTCCATTGTACCAAAATCCACAAGCTTTATGAGGCCACAGAGAGAACATCACTATGTGATGATGTATAAAATGTCTTTAGTTTGTTCTCAGTGGAGACACACTATGCAGCCGCTATTGTTAGTGATAAAGTTTTCCCAGATTATGGCTCTGTTTACTGAATGTGGCTAAGTGAAGTAAATATGCTCACATTTTCTTTTTTTTGTTCAGAGTGCTGACTCCTCAGATGAAGAATCACTCCACATAGACACGGAGGCCAAGACAGACGTTAAAGGTCGTAACTCCAAGGTGTCAAAGAAGAAAGGGGGCAGCGCTGCGGGGATCCTGGACCTCCTTCAGGCCAGCAAGCAAGTGGGCGGCATTGACTACACCAACAACAGGTACACACTTCACACCATGCTACAACTGCTGATGTCCACATCTGCATTAATACTCAAACACAGTCTTCCAAAGCTCCATGTGATCTCTGGTTTCGGATGGGTGTTTAGTGAAGCATGTAACCATCAACGTATTTAGTGGAAAAGGACAATTTTTCTACCAAACTTGTGTGCAGCTGCTTCAGAGCATCTCATTCTGTTGACAGTATATTTCTATAGAGACCGAACACACCATACGCGATTGAATGCCTGTTTCAGCAACTCAGAAAGTCCCAACAAGTGGTGTCTAATCACAGTTTTGCGGATGGCATGGGGGTGGAGGTAGCTCAGTGGGTAGGATACTTTCCTCTGGACCAAAAGGTCATGGGTTCGAATCCTACCTTCAGCATAACCACCACTGGGTCCCTGAGCAAGACCCTTAACCCCAAGTTGCTCCAGGGAGAGACTTCCCCTGTAGATAGGGAAGTATGGAAGTCGCTTTGGATAAAAGCGTCTGATAAATGCAGAAAATATAATGTTATGCCTTCCTTGCAGCAGACTGGGGTTGTTTTCCCAATTCAGCCAAAAATACTGCTATACCAATAAGAGTCCATTGGCAAACCTCAGACCATATTTAACTGCATCTGTAACATGATTACTGTTTTAATTACTCTGTATACAAACATATGTTTTAATTAATGTTTTAATCTATCGTGATAAAGACAGTGTTCTCTTTTTTGCGAGACACTGTGCAGTACAATGCAGGGCTGTATGTACTTGATTCAAACGTGTACATCGTTCTCACAACTTACATGAACAACCTTATACTTCTGTTTACTTACTTGTGGCCAAAGATGTTTTTACTGAAGTGGAATCAATGTGCACATGTGAGTCAGCAAAGACCTGCCAGCATAGCACCTATTAATGTGAATGGTAGACAGCCAAGGCAGAGGTGTTTCACATGATGTATTGTGTACCTGGCCTGGTGAGAGTGGAAACACAACATTACAGATTGTAATCGAGCTGGTGCTTGTGAGTGTATGCACTGAAGCTAATTCATATCCAGCCATATATATTCCAAATGTAGGGAGGCTACTAATGGCTAAAATAATAGTTTAACCACTTTGTCAGCAGTTTACATGTATAAACACTATTTATTTGATACCCCTCCACTATTAATTAATCAAATTGCAGTCAACGCTTGGGGCCATTCCTCTTCATTTCACTGTTTGCTGCTTTGTGCAGTTTTTGATGGTCTATTTCCACTCTGCTGAAAGCTGCAAATGAGCGCAAAGGTAGGGAGGGGGGGCGCGTGGGGTAAAAGAAAACAGGGTTAAAATATGTTAATTTCTCAAATTATTTTTTCATGCGTTTAAACCTGACATATGACTGCAGACTGTGGGGAGGAAATGACTCCAGTCAATTATAACCACATTAAACAAGCACTTTGCTCATTGTTTCAGCTCACTGGTTAAAGACTTAATAGGTGGTAATCTGGACAGGGCAAATCTGTATTTTTCTGCTGCTTCAAGCTGTAAGCACTATTCTTATATCCTGCATGGCAAGTTACCTTTTAATGATGAGCCAGTAAAAAGCTATTTCTTCCTTTTAATCCGCTCTTTTTCTTTAATAGCCATTGCTTTAATCCTGGTATGTCATGAACATGGGCACAAAGGTGACACAATTCGACTTGTATTGTCATAAACTACTATTTTGTACAAGAAGAATTAATACATATGAATATAATTCTTATTTTATCAACACAGTTATTTAAAAAAATCAACTGGTATTTCCTTAGCAACGTAAATTGAATCCTGAATGAACATTTAGACTTGTGCACTTGAAAGGCGCTCTTATCCAGATCAATTGAATTTATTACCTTACAGATGTTGGGCAATATGGTATTAGGCATCTTGCCTTGACTCTTATTGGTGTGGCATGGTGTACTCATCCAGGCGGAGAATCGAGGCCTGTGTGTGTGTGTGTGTGTGTGTGTGTGTGTGTGTGTGTGTGTGTGTGTGTGTGCTCTGAAAACATTGCAGTTCAACAATAAAGGCAGCATGAAGCTCCTTTTATACAGTGATAGAAAGCCTGATGGCACACGGAAAGCTCCAGATCCACATGCTTAGATAAATATTAGGCTCGCTGTATTTCTCTCTGACTAATTGACTCCTCTCTGATTTGATCAATGTAAGGCTAAATATGCTGTGAGTCAGTTTCCTGGACAGGTTAAGCTGTGTCTAGGATTAAATTGCAGCATCAATGGAGATTTACCACTGAAAAGCCTTTTTAGTGTGGGATTAAGCTTAATGTTGATCTGGGAAACCAGCCCTTTATGAGCAAAACTTTGCATACACCTGCTCATACAACATTTTTTCTAAAATCAAGGGTATTAATAGTGAGTTTATCTTTCATTGGCTGCAGTAACAGCCTTTCCTCTTACAGGAAAGCTTTACACTAGATGTTGGAACATTCCTGTGAAGATCTGATTAAGCATTAGTGAGGTCAGGTATTGATGTAAGACGACTAGTTTTGGATCCCAAAGGAATTGGATAAAGCTCTGGCATAGCTGTCAGCAGTGGGCATCTAAATTTGCCAATTAGAATGCATGTCTAAATGTGGGCACATAGTGTTGTGGGTCTGACCATAAAAAAAGCTTAGTGAACTGATTATTTGTCACGTCGTTAAGTTAAAAGAGCAGGTAAGTTCCTGAGGCTGCCTACACTGCTATAAGGCTGTAGTGATTACAGATAAGTTGGGATTTTGCTTTTGCCTTTTGTTTATGCAGTCAGTCTCAAATCCAAACTGTGGCATATTTTCTGCTTTCAAGCCTGTCGAGCGGACACACCCTTGGCTTCATGTGTTTGTGCATTTTTGGCTGGCTATTTCTGGACTCGTCTGTCAACTATTTGACCTATCCCGTCATTCCTAGCTCTTTTTCCCATTCTCCTCTCCTTTCACCATGTTTTAGAGGCTTG
>JBBPDE010000134.1:11532256-11542425 GCA_037974605.1 Nannopetersius ansorgii
CGTAAACATAAACATTAACCTAAACTAGCTCCAACTGCTAGTTAAAGCTATTCTACAGTATGTACATATATATTTTAGCTTGGTAGCAGGTTTTAACTAGCCAGACACATCCATTGGTTTGTATAGCTCTTTCTAAGAACCAAATATAGCAGAGATTATTATGAAATAAACACAGCGAATAAGAAAAATGCTTTTACCCTAAAATTGCAACTGTTTTTTTGTGAAAAGTGAAAGAGGCCAAAGCTGATCTTATGGTTGCTGAGGTTGAGTAAGACAGGAGTACAACAGCCATTACATACACTCACATAGACCACACAAAAACTGAAATACACACCAGCGTGTACGAGAGTGTGTGCCTGCCAATATGTGCCCTCTCATTTTATGCGGCCTTCAGACTTAGCCTTCCTGCTAAATTGGGTCATTTGCCATGTGAGAGGAATATTATTCTTGTTTTATTTGATTCGTATCCTGAGTACGGCAGCACACAAGAATGCGGAGACGCTTTTCATGGTGGTGTGTGGATTTAACTTCTGACAGACTTGAAAGGACAACCTGGAAGGTAACACATCAGCTTTAATTCTCCTGCCGCTCCAGGAATGGAGCGAAGTGTCATGGCTGAAAGTGACCATGAAACGATATTATTACATTAGCATGTAACCGCTATATCTGCGCCTGCAGCCAGCTGGCAAAGGAGGGGTAAAGTATAAAAGCGGTTGGGAAGTTATGGGGAGACATGTTGAGTGAGCAATTTAGCCCTTTTTCTAGTCCAACAGAAAGACATTCTGTACAAAAGCACAGCTCGGAATGTGTAACACTTTACACAGGAGTTTGTAGCTCAAAGCTTCAGGGATAAGGCCCGTTACTATTTGTGTCCCACTTCTACTTCCATTCATTTTCATCTAAAATGTCCACTGTGTATACAACTGCATATAAAAGGCTATCATTAACACAATTAGCACAGAAAGACTTGGCCTACTAACTCGGCCTGTGGCGAGAGGCTTTAACATTCTATATGAAACCACCTAAGCTTCCGCGAAGCAGAATATTCCGGCTTCAACGGAGCAGAGGGGAAAAAAAGAAGAGGTTGGAAAGGTTTGTGTGGAAATTTTATGAATGAGCATATGTGCAGCTCCATTAGGCAATCAGTGTCCCATATTAAGTCTTTAAACTCTCCATGACCCCCGTTCACATGCAGGATTGTGAAGGGCTTCACACCGCAGCGTGATCATGTTGGCCTTGTGACGTGAGTAAACACCGCTAATCTCAACCTTTTAGATGTCTGTAAACAGGCCAAACAGCAGATGCATCAAATTTAGGCTTGAGGGTGAATGCAAACATCTGGTTTTTTAAGCGTACATATGAAACCGGCCATTTTCTATGTAAGCAATCCCGACGTCCATAAGGAAACACTTCTAGCTGTAACTTCAGGGTAGAGGCAGCGTCCCCAAATAACAACAGAACAGCTCTTGTGAGTTAATTGGAAAAAAAGGAGCCTTTAGTGGGTAATGGGATATTTTGAGGACTGATGCATTTCCATTTACCAGTCAGTTACATCACTTTTAGGAGCAATTTCAGTCGGTTCAGCGACAGTTATGCCCATCTTCCAACATTTTGTTATTGTTAGATTTATTCTTGTTAGATATGATGTTACTATTAAATTGATTTCTTAATCGGCACATGGGACATACTGGGCCAGAGTTACCCCATAATCCTTCCTATTACATTTAATACAACTACTGTGGACCATCACCGCTACGTCCAAATCACAGGCCCAGCTAAAGAATGTAATTCAGATTCTGCCTCTTGCAAAGCGTGGAGGATTGCAGTCAGCTGGTGCTTGGTAGTCTCCCAACTACAATTACTCCGTTTACATGTGGCCGTACGAGACGGAAATTGCTTTTGAAAGCGTTTTTCAAGGGCACGCCTTTGTTGCAGCATGTAAGCCTCATGTTTACCGGGGCATTTAGGTGAAATTCAACACTGTGCCACGCATCAGCAAGTGTCTGAGGGAATGAGTTTTTCAGGCAAACTCAAGCGAGTGCCACTCTAATCCACCTGAGGAGAGACGGCTTCTGTGACAGAGGAAAGGAGGAGTGTGGCCTGTTTCGTTTTAGCAGTTTCACCACAGGCCGAGGGGTAAACAAATCAGGGCCGCTCAGTAACTGTCAGTGTTTGACATTCGCTTTAATATTTATCCAAACGTTTCATGATTCCGTAGCCTGTAGCTCACGCACACTGATAGCGGCCCAACTGTTTTTGATTTATCTGTCATCTGAGCAAACATTTTTGCGACGGCATTTCAAAATGCCTTTCACTTTAGTTCAGTCGTATTTGTGCAGTGCTTTCTACAACACACAGTGGCGTTCCTCCACAGATGCAATCCTAAATGCGCTCCCCCTGTAAGTCGACTTAAATACATGTTCAGCAAGAAATCACATTTGCACAATATGCTTCTGGCCTTCAAAGTTATGTTCGGTGTCCAAAGTTTGCTTCTCACCCTATTTTCACAAATAACAATATGTCATACAATGTCAGAAACCACATAAGCAAGTGTCTCTGAGGTTATTCAAAACCTCAACGCAGTTTGAAGCAAGCGAGTGATGCTTTAGGCAGCAAATTATCACCATGCAGTTTGGTGCATGATGCTAATTTGTAAGGTGTAACATCACTTGTCAGCTACAGTAGTTTCACAGCTTGAGAAGTTTGGGGAGAGGAATCGTGTAAATTTGATTTCTGGAAGAACGCTCACTTCATAACTGACCACTTGCAGTGCAGGTAACGTGAGTCGACCTGCCTTCTGCTGAGTGTGTAACAGATATCTAAATCATTAGCCCTCTCTCTCCGCCATGTGCCACCCCTCGGCACTCTGCCCCCTGGACCCCCGGGGTCAAGCGACTGTGAGCTCCCTGACCCCCACCATTTCCTCTGAATATTAAAAGGCCTTGTTATGTCGTCAAGAAGCCCCTGATATAGAACATGGCCTCATTTTCCAAAATGGCCAATCAGCTCGCAAGGCACGGGACGGCCGTGGACTTTCATGTGGGTTATTGAGAGCCGTAATGATGGCAGGCAGAGGAAGTGTAGGGCATTTCGGGGAGAAATTATGTGGTCACATGCCTGCCGGCTGTAATGCTTTGCCTAAATCCTCCTAACTCAAGCTCTTTCTCTCTCTACCGGGTGGATGAAATCGGGCAAGTTTACGTTAAAGAGACAAATGTGGTGCGCACGTATTGAGCACATTCCGGGCTGATGCGAGGCAGACCAGTTACGACTGACAGGGATTATTCTGCCCTCAATTTTGGTCCGTTTAAAGCGGAACGTTTAAAAGCTAGAATTCGGACCAGCCTTACCCACAAGGACTCTGCTTATACAGCCCCGTCTAAATAATTAGCCCAGCTTTGATTGACACTCTGCTGCAAGAGATGTTTCGAACATCAGAAGAGAAGATTATGGCCGTGTACTTTGATGTAGCCGAGGCTAAATTTGTGTCTCATCCCAGTAATGTGAGACAGTAATTACAACAAGACAGGGAGACTCCTATTAAATAGCTCCTAATGAGCTATGAATGTGCAGTGGACATTTTGCTTATGCCAGATACCATTAGAGACTTTTTTAGACAAACAATTTCTGTTTAATTGTCCATTACCTCGTAAATAAAACATAACTTGAACAAAAAATAATCAAGTCGAGAGGGTGTGTAATTGCTCTCTTCAGTTATAGTAGCACCAGACCATTCTCTCTCTCACTGTGTGTGTGTGTGTGTGTGTGTGTGTGTGTGTGTGGGTGTGTGTGTGTGCTTGTGCATCACCAAAACTTGCTCGAACTATCTCTTTGTTACATCGGCACAGATGTGTTCATGTAGTTTAGACACAGTACGTTTTACTGTGAGCTATAAAATGAATAAAACTCAGAGTAAAAATCAGCATAAGCAGCTCTACGGAACCTTACTGAAGATCTGGATGTAGGGTGAGTCGCGAGAGATGAGATGTATTTTTACAGACTACTGACATCTGGGGATTGTCAGCAACGTTAGCTAGACAGACACAGTTCTAATCTAAAGAAGAAAAATTTGGACACCAGCTACATATGAGGTAAGTGGAAAATTGTGTACATTTGATTTGAACTGTTCCCTCAAGACTAGGTTGGATGGAGCACAGTGGCTTTTACATGCACTCCTTCATAAAAGACCCCACAAACAGAACAATTCACACTAGTGCGTGTGTTCTTGTCTATCCCCGAGTATGCTAGCACTCATCATGTATAATTTTCTGGACTAACACCAGCAAAGCACAGATTCTTGGCCTGCTGCGACTTCTCCCTGTGCCATATGGATCCATGTGAAAAATCACTCACGTCACCTTCCACAACCCACAGCGCAAGGTGCCCATTCACCAATCTCTGCCGTCTGACCTCTGACCTCCTGAAGTGTAAATAATTGAGCAGCTCGTTCTTTAGTCTAAATTGGCAGGCTGGAGGAAACAGCGTCTGCCTCGGGCCCCTGCGTCCACTCAGGTGCTTTGACAGCCGCAACGCTAGGCCACCACCAGCTTATTAGTGCACAATGTCTCCATTATCTGAGGGAACCCCTGCTTCAGTCAGTGCACTGCGATCATGACACATCTTTGGACGCTTCCGCTCATATTAGCATGAACCTCCTGGTTCTGATCAGTGAGATTTGAATGGTAAAGTTGAAAGCAGTTAAATAAAAAATGTGTCGAAAATTTGAACACGTTGAACAGTCCTTGCTGGTGCAGAAAGGCTAAGAGGAAAAACATGTCTTTGCCTTTCGCTTTTCAAGTTGCAGTGCACTGCAATACATTACACAGCCTTTATCCACAGCTAGTGACAGAGTTAGAATGATTTTGGCTAGCTATTTGTTGCTAATGTTTCCTAGCTACACTATGTGAATCATTAAATTCAGGTGGCCCCTTACTTCCAGTGAAAGTCAATCTTAATGCTTCCACATACCAAGACATTTTGGACGACACCATGCTTCCAGCTTTGCGGATACAGTTTGGGTAAGAACCTTTTCTACTCAAATATAAGCACCCCATGAAAAGAATTATTTTTCAGGATTTAATTTTTCAAGATCTGAGGACTAATTTTATTACCACGCTTACCTAAAAGAACAAAATAAATCAAGCTCTCTATCTAGCTTACCCTTGTGTAAGCTAATGTTATTAAATGTAATTTATAAATGTAATTTAATATTAAATGTAATAGTTGATGATTTTAAAACAAAAGTATTGAAGCACACCTGGGTTTGGGCTAGCCTCCTTACTTCCAGTGAAGTGTCTTCTGCTCCTCCATGGAATCTCAGATCATCTAGCTCCAGATGCACAATGCTGCTTTCCAATGTTGCTT
Source organism: Nannopetersius ansorgii (assembly GCA_037974605.1). NCBI lineage: Eukaryota > Metazoa > Chordata > Actinopteri > Characiformes > Alestidae > Nannopetersius > Nannopetersius ansorgii. The sequence goes on from JBBPDE010000134.1 coordinate 11,537,621, forward strand.
TCAGAGTCAGTTTGCAATTCGGTCATAATTGATTCTGGTAGAATATAATACAGCGATGCTGCTGGGGCAGCGCATTCAGTTTCAACTGTCATAGTTGTACATATCGTCTGTTCTCTCTGCCTGGAAGATTTTTGGCTGATAGCTAATATTTATGTTGGGTATTAGTTATATAAGTGGTCGTGTTGGTGTTAGCTAACGTCAGCTGCGCTCTTTGTGTTAGTCATGTGCATCTTTCTTATTTTGGTATCCTCTTTTTCTTAATGTTTACTTTTTTGCTTTAAATCTTTTCTACACTGATTTAAAGCTAATGTTAGCAGCAATTTAGTGGTTAGCTGACTGCTCTCCTCTGTTTGGGTTAGTTAACATTAGCTGCACATTTCTAAACTGGCAACAGCCTAGTTTTTCTTTAGCGTATTATTGGCCTGACTGCATGTTCATTCAACCCCGGGTGGTATGGGGGGCTAGAGTACTCGACAAAGCTAGATTCATGCTTCTGTTTCCCTTGTCTCAAATTCTAATGACAGAGGTACTGTTTTAACCCAAGCAAGGTTTTCGTAACTGGAAAACTGCATTAGAGAAAGACAAGGCATTTAGCAAAAATGAACCTAGCCATTGTCATATGAAGAGTGTAGTAGTGTGGTCTCAAATGCAAAAAAGGGAGGCAACTGGGGAAACTATTGCAAGCCCTTTGGAGCCCACCCAGTTAGAAAAATGCATACTATGTCAAAAGGAGAGGTAGGAAACTCCATGCAGTTAATGAGCTTCCTATTCGCAGTAGCCAAGAAAGGGAACATGGTGATGATGAACAGCTTTTGCCTCTTCCTAAAACTTTAGAGTGCACACTAGCAAAGAACCCCAAACTTAAATTACAAAAGGTACTCCTCAAAAGGTAAAATGCACATCAAATAACATTCAGAATTAAGTAATTGACAATCTGGACACTTTAGTAGTACATATATATTCCTTATACCCACTGCTATAATAACTTAGTAGTGGTTCATGCAATGGAGGCAGAGCCATATGCAAAAACATTTTTTGAGCTATCAAGATCACTGCATTCCTTGTTCCATCGCCATTATGTGTAGCAAAAATATCAAGTCCCCTCCCTTAAACACCTGCAGGAGTTTCGGTGGACTAGTCACCACGATGACAAAATGTCTTGTGGAAAATTAGGATGCTATCCTTAGTATTCTATCAGAGATTTCAAAGGACAGCATAGCTGATGTGAGTATTTGCACAGAGTCATCAGGTTTGTTGACAATGCTGAGAAAGCATCATTTCTTTGAAACAGGCAGATTCCTCTTGGAGATTACAGCCTCTGAAGGAGATAAGAGATGAAGATTCACTGACTAATTCTGAGATAGTCACCTCTGTTCCTGCAACTAAAAAAACAATGAGTTCACAGCTTTCAGACAGTGTTGTTCTATGTGCTGTAGGTCAACCCAAAACCTCTGAAAGTTCTTGGCAGGGTCTGAAGAGAGCTCTTCTCAACATTCTGGACAGAGCCATTGTGGAGATGGAGATCAGGTTCTCCAGAGGCAATCTTGATCTGATGATGGCAGTAAATTGCCTCCTTCCTCAATCTTCCTCTTTTTCGGATGTTAGCTTGTTATGCCCACTGCAGAAGCCGGCAGGTATTGCCTGCACTGACAAATGAAATTTGTGCTGCGAAAGTCATGTTAGAAAAGAAATTCTGCTGTTGCAGACTTTTCCACCATTTGCAAACACCTCTTCAAGAATTTAAGGAAGCTTTTCCTCAGCTCCATCGTCTCCATGTAACTACATGTGGCAGCTAGTTCTCTGCGTGACACACGTGTCCTAACCCTCTTCTGATGCAAAATGTTACATGAGAGAAAGAAAAATGAATGAATTTTTATTTTTTTTGCCCAAAGCAAGACTGATCCTACAATAGGGAACATATCTTAGATTTGACCACAGAACTCTGAGAATGAAAAAAAAAGGGGGGTTGGGGGGGGTAACTAACTTCAAAGGTAACATAAACTCAAACAGATAGCACTGAGCAAAACACTATTATATTATGGGTGTGGGTCACTAAGGTAATGCATTAGCGGGTCTTAAATTATTTAATATTACTACAGTTTACTTTACCTTTGGTTAAAAACATTAAACAGTTTAAATTATATTATTTTATATAAATTATATTATTTTATATATATTTTATAGCTTAAACAGATAAGTATAACACAAAACATTGGCGTTCCACCAACATCTCTTACTGCCCCCTCATTGGATACAGTCTAGAACTGGCCTGGACTACAGTATATCAAGGTATAGATAGGTGCCTAAATGTTATGCTGGTATTAGGCTATAGGACTAAGCATTAAAATAAGTTATATTAGCCAGGATACCGGTGGCTAAACTTTACGCTGGCAAGTACGCTTTATGGTAAAGACATCAAGATGGGGTGAGACTGCTGATGGTGGTTTGTTAAAATGGGTGGGTGCAGGCCTGGCCTGCCAGCTTCCTCTTTTGTTAACAGCCTGACAGTATCAGGACAAAGTGGGTGATGAGTGGCTAATTACTGTTTGGGGTGGTCAAACACTCGATGGTGAAGTTTCAGTGAAAATAGCCCAGAGATCCTCCAGAGCATCAGCCATGGAGTGCTGAGCAAACACACACTTTTCTTTTACAAGGAAGCTGTGCTGTGAGCGCTAAGCCTGCTGATAGATGTTGGGACATGTCCCTTTCTGCCTGACAAGCACTAACTGAAGTGTATTTTGCGCTTGGGCTTAGAAACGCCTCAGCGTTGGTACAAGAGCAGGGCTCGGGGCTCACAGTAAATGCATATGAGAGTGCGTTTGCTTGTGTTATGTTATAGAGGGGAGGGAGGCTGAAGAGAGAGAAAAAAATCCCCAGATTAGAAAATAATATCCCCATCCCAGTACAGGATGGCAGCTTTGGCTGTATTGCTTCACTGGGATATTACAAAATCCAAGGGGAATTCTGAATTGCAGGTTGTGAAGCAGAGGCCAATTATGCTTCGTTTGTTCATTTGTTAGTGAGACAGTCCTAACCATGCAAAGCTGAGGGAATTGCCATCTGCGTTGCCAAGCGTGGATGGACGGCAATTTCGCCTACTCTGGGTAAATAAACACATCCAAAAACGGAGCAATAATGATCTTAGCACTTTTTGTCTTCATGCTGGGATGCAGATGACACGCATTTTAGAGTTCACATGCCAGGCCTATACATAGCTGCATCTAAACTAAATAAATTAACTGTCAGGACAGGGGGGAAAGTATTTACAAGCAGAAGCAGGATTGGGGGCAATTATCAGGAAATTTGTAGCATTTTTGAGTAAGTGGTAGCAGATATAAAGGGGAGGATGCTGGCTAGTTTAATGCTCCTGTCTTCATTAGGATGGCTCAAAGGGATGGCCAATCCACTCAAACTGAGCTCAGAGCCATAGGCAAAGACAATTAGTATGTCAAGGAACATTTGCTGCTCTGTCATTTAGTTCAATGTTTTCCAAACACAACGGTTTATGGTGCTTTGTAATTATCAAGGCCCGCACGCTTGAGATAAACACCTTCTACAGTGAATCTAGAAAACCTGTATGGCTACAAAAAGCCTGAGGCAGTTTTGGGAATGAAACTCACAGACAACCAAATCAAGGCCAGAGCTAAAAGAAACTGCATGAGGTGCCTATTTATTTATTTATCTATTTACCTAGTTATTGGTATCCTTTTATAAACCGTTGTCACATTTAGCAGAAATGGTTTAGGTTTTAGTATTTTATCAAATTATTATTTGATTCATTATATACTGTTAATTTTGTAAATTGTGAAATATGAATATTTTTGTATCCCTACAATAACTTTTGTTGAAATATGCATATCTTTATCATAAGTACAATAGAATACATTTTCACTGAAAGCGTAAGACCTCATAACCCCCACCCCTCCTTCTTTTTTCTTTTTTTTCGAGTGACCCAGAGGGGCAATAAGTGAATGTCAGATAAGGAATGATTTGCTAGAAACAACCCCTTTAAAATAAACAAAGCATTAGCCAGGAAACAGTGTGTTTCTCAAATTCAGGTGAATTACACACACACACACACACCTCACAGGGCGCTGCTGGGCTTTGCCAGGCTGAAGTCTGCACAGTGTTTAAAGAACACACATTGCACACCCTGTAACACCTCAACATGTGTTTTCGTACAGGTTTGCAGGTTTGTGTGTGTTCTGTTCAGAGTAAGACAGAAATTTGAACCAAAATGGGATGCCATGTTTTCATGCATGTGTGTGTGTGTGTGTGTGTGTGTGTGTGTGTGTGCTGGCACATGGGTGCTTTCAGTTCAGAAGAATACAGAGATTTGGGGTAAAACATACTGCCGTGTTTTCTTTCCTGGGCCTGGTGTTTATTTTCTGTTTCTTTGGTTTCAAAGCGTGGGCAGCAGACTGCGGAGGAAACCAGCATCATTAAAATTAAAGTGCTATGATTGAATGGTGTTTTTCCTGCATATGGCACAAACATTTAAAATTTTGGCTTTTGTCACGACAATTTAAGCCTCTTGGCTTTCGTTTTAAGATGAGCTGCAGGTTCTCATGTTTTTCCATGAGAGGAATATAGGCAGTGGCAGACTGTTACTGTTAGAGCAAGGCCTTCGGTTCAGTTCAGGCCGCAACTGTCAAAAAGGATGAAAAAACACAATGATCTCTACGGGGCATCATTAACAGTTTAGCCCATTCTACATTAAAAACAAACAAATGATGTTTCATTTAAACCTTGTAGTAGACATAGTAACATACTGTACTATATATACACACACATATATATATATA
>JBBPDE010000134.1:11557701-11571822 GCA_037974605.1 Nannopetersius ansorgii
ATATAATTTACATAATTATTAAAAAAAACATATTCCTCAACATTGCAATGTAAATGTAAATGTTTTATAAATGTAAAAACTTGGTTCTAACTCTCACAGAAAAGGATTAAATGAATCCAATTAGTTTTATGACAGAATTCGAAGAATAATTTTCACATATTTAGAATCAGTTCATGTTTTATACCTTTATGCATTTTATTCCTAATGTTTTACAAACTTTTAAAAATATTTGAAAAAATGTATATATTGCCATAGCTTTACAAGCCAAGTGCCATGCATTTTCCTTATTTGACTTTAAATACATATTAGTTATAAATCTTACCTAAAATTAACTTTCTGATAACATTTTAATAGTTCTGCAATTCTATAACTTTTCATGACACCTTTCGCACAGCAGGCTGGTTGCTTAATTTAATTTAGGCGAATGCGCAGCAGGTATATAAATTTTAACCATTATGATTAAACATTTTTATTGTGCAAATGTTACATTTACATTGCTTTTGGTTACATTTACACTTACACACAATTAGACAATTAAACAATATTTTTAGGATTATTTTTAGATATCATTCCTCCTGAAGAATGAGACTTGTGAAACCACTGTAAACAGTAGGTGGCCGTATTTCTATAGTCTATATATGATGCTGTATATGTGAAGCGGACTGTCACTGGTGCCCTTATTTTGACTTTTAAAAATGTTATCTGGTTAGAATAGAATATAATAAAATATCAGCAAATTTGAATAGCAATTTTTTTACTAGCGGTTTTACAAACAAAACTTTATTTGGTTTTAGTTCTTAGCAGCATACTGCTGTTGGCAAGATTTTAATGAATCGCTTTTAATTCAAGTTGAAGTTTAATTTAAATAGTATTCTTTTGTATAATTTGTTGATCAAGACAAAATTAATAAAAATGAAGTAAACCTTCCACAGGTTCCCAAAGAAAAAATAAACCAAAAATAATGTTGCTTTAAATTTATATGATTTAAATGTGCAAAATGTTTGCGCAGGAATAAACTATATAAAACAAAATTTATTTGATGGGGATAACTGGAATCCCATCAAATAAATTTGAAGCCTTTTTCATTTCAATAGGCTACCTGCTCAATTTGACCAGAAACAAAGCAAACATGAGTCTTACATACCTATAAATGGTTAAAGTTCCACAAAGAGACCACATATTCTAAAAGCGTAACCTCAGGTATGGTGTGGCTAATATTCTCCACTAGCCAGCTGCCCCTTCTCTTCTTGACGAATTGCATTTATCTCCTTTCCATTTAGCTAAACCGCGAATACCTTTCATTCCCCCTTTGCACAGTTTATTGGAGTCTAATGGCTTGTATTTTGGCCGTGCTCCTCTGTTTAGACACGAACTTGTCTGTTGTGATGGTGATTGAGCAGCTTTTGCAGCTTTGAGGTGCTAAGTAACAATTAGGCCAAACCTAACAAGAACCTGAGAAAGGGCCTCTTCTAAAACGGCTGTATCTCAACCACCGCACTCTGCTGTGTTTCAACCCCGAAAGCCATGAAAACAAGCGCCCAAGGAATTCTTGGTGGTTTATTCTTTGTCTCCTCAGGTGCTTGCATACATCCCATCTGGGATTGGTCAGGGACGACCCGAGCACCCTGAGCACTTGCATATCATCGCTGATTGCACATGGCAGCCCATGACCTGCACTGAAGGCACTATGCTGCCATGGAAGATTGACGATTATTGATGCAGAAACCCTTCGCTAATTCGGCGTAGAAGGTTAGTACGCGTTCTTCAATGAGCCAGGCTGATAGCTGGCTAACTGTTTTAACCTCATCACTAAGAAGCCATGCCATCCGTGATTTTCTTGAAAGGACTGAAATATTGAAGGACAAGCAGGGTTTATGTCCTCCAGAGTACAAGCAGGTCAATGAGTTAAACAGGACTAAGAATGCAAGCTTTTGTATCTGAGTCATTTACCTAACAATCCTCATGCAAAGTATTTTCATCTTTATAGCTAACAAGCCATAAGACAATCTCTAAGCAAGTTTATCCTTAAGTGATTTACCAGTCTACACCCTTCTAACCTATCATGAATTAACCATATGGCTAAGCCCAATACAAATGTCTTCATGCCTGAGTTAACCGTAGGGATTGAGCTTTCCCTTGCTGACTTTGATTAAATGAATCACCTGTTATGGACTCGTCGTTCCATGTTATACAGTGAAATAAACAGTCACTGGGAATTTACATTAGCAATACTGTGGAAAATTGTGTCGCGGAGAATGGCTCAGGCTGAATGATGGAGTAATAAAATCCGCTTTGTATACAGTGCATATCTCATCAAGGTACCTGCACTTCCTCACCCCAAGCCCTCTAAAAGCCATTTCACCCCCCTTCCCCCCCCCCCCCCCCACTCCCTCCCTCCACTACCACCAGTCTAGGGCAGAGGAAGAGCCAAGTGTGATTTCTCTAAAACAGTTTGTCTTTGTATCAGCGGGTTTAAGCCATGCTACAACACCTCCTAAAGATAGTTAAAGAGAAACATGTGGCACACTGGGTATCAGACCAGCTTACAGAAAAAGTGATAAGCCACGAGAGGCTGTGTTTCTGATTTTGCCACAGTTAAGGGGTTGACATCCCTTAAATTTTAATGTAAGGCTTCAAGTGGGGTTTAGCTTTTTTAGTATATATGCAACTTATTATATATACATATAATATATATTATCATATATAATACATAATACATTTTTAATTGAAATGCTATGGTTAACTTGGGCATGAAGACATTTGTATTGGGATTAGCCATTTATGATATGTTAGAAGGGTGTAATTCACAAAAACTTGTTTAGAGATCGCCTTGTATAGCAATTACATTTTTATATTTTTACTATTATTGATTCTTTGTAGCGCAGTATGAAGAGCGTTTCTGTTAAAGTTTATAATAGATGACTTTTTTGATAAAATACAAAAAGAAAATCATTCACTGGTGTATAAAAATTGGCCACCAAATAGCTACATCTATAACCGAATCGGTATAGAACTTACATCAAGTAGAAGCTAACAATGTTTTAGCTTCTTCTTTAGAGTTCCTTTGTTGAAGATCCACCAGCGATGATCCACTTTTAACGGTTTAATGTTCTTTCCTTTTAAATAACAACAGAGCATTGGCACAGAATTCAGTGAAGTGTTTTCTGTGCTTCAGATGTGGCTCAGCCAGTTTTACAAGGAAGTTCTGAGCATGGTCATGACTGATTTTAATTAATCTGAATTGCTCTACAAATGTCCTCAAAAGTCCATTCACAATGACATAAAGAGTCGAATATGCCTTGTGTTCACATCAGCCCTAACACATTTTTAAATTTGCACTTCAACAATTCTAAAATGATGTGGTTATTTTTGCCAGGAGTTCTGAGCAAAACGTTTCTGCGCCCAGACATCTCTCAGACAGCTGCCTAGCACGGACCAGGTTTAAAGTGTAAATTAACGCCTAGGACATGTTGCTAATGTAATTCGTGTAATGTAACTCCGACGAGTGTGTACTCTTCCCTGGCTGGCCAGGGTCCAGCCGAGGCCGGAGTGACCGCTTTGGATAAGCGAAGGGCCTCCGTTTCTTAGCCATTAGGACTCTCTATTGCCAAGCAGACGTTTAAATCCACTCCCTCTGTCATTTTAAGTGCTTCTGTGGCTTCATTTATTGCAGGGCACTTGTAAACTTTCCCATAAAAAAACCCTCGGTGAACCTCTACTGAGGACGTTAAGTGTAGTTTGCTATTTATCACTGGTTGCAATGCAGCCAGGCAGATGTGCACTGAGGGGAACCGTGCCAGTGCTTTTCAAGAGACATTATCGTCGTTTAGTGAGAGAGTACAGTCATCCCACAGCAATGCAATGACGCGATTAATTGCTAATCTGCTTATCATCCCAAGCAGCTCCACGTTGGAGGCTAATCTTGTGCTTTTCAACTCTCTGACTTGTTTGGTGAACGATGTTGCACTTTTAAGCTTAACCCTTTAAAGTATCACAGATTATAAAGTCATGTTTTGTATGGATAATTTTACACTTGAAGTCTATTGAAAGAATGTATGTATATATATATATATATATATATATATCATTAACAATGTAACTGCATCATTGAACATTGTCTAATGAAATAACTGTTTGTTTAAATCGTCAATTAATGGAACAATGAACCAGCCATTATGCAATGAAAACATAAACGCTTTCAGCGTCTGATAAGCTGGACTTGTTGGGACATCTGCAATCTTGCTAAAGAGCAGAAATTCTTAAGCGCTCCTTGGAAAAATGAGCAGAAAATTGAACGCTCTGCTTCCTCTCTGGCAAAAAGTTGTTGCCTTACCATGTCGGGTCAAACATTCTGGGAAACAAAAAGGCCTGTTAGGGATGGAAATACTTTTTTGGCCCATTACTTTGACACAGTAATTATTGCATAGAGAACTTAATGATTCATGTCAAGAGGATTAGCCTGTAAAATCTCGGTAAAACAAAGCCTTGGCGTGCGCCGCTTTTCTACATTTATCAGCCGCATAGGAATGCCATTCCTCATGGATTGCATGGCGAACAGCCTCTAAACAGTGCATGTGTTTGTATATTCAACCAAAACAAAACACAGCTCTTGGGTCTGAATTGGCCAAAAGAGCATTACAGAGTATTAAGTAAAGAGACGAGATTCAAAATATAGGTTGGACTCTCTTTTGGACTAATTTGACACACAAGCCTCTGCCTGGAGTCATTACAAGCAGAAACATGTAGTGGTGTTTAAAGCCTCATACTCGCTTAAGAAAAGAGGTGCAATAACTTTAGCAGGCAGTGTTCTGTTACGGAGACTGCTGGAAACAAATGGCATCTTCAGCCTTTTTTTTTCTTCTTCCTCTTTTAATGCCACGGCATGCAAATGCCTTGTGTACTTGCTGGCTGGGGTAACAAATTGCCATATCATGTGTTACAATTACTTCTTCAGTCTTGCCAGCCCATACATCTTTTCCAATGAAATGATTTGAAAGCTATGAATTATGGCCATATTTCAGTCTAAAAGAAACAAACCACTAATTGCGACGTGGCCTCTTGGTAATTTCGAAGAAGGAGCCCAGAAAGCACTCCAGAGAAGCAAGGGAGAGTGGGGGGTAGAGGGGGTCATTTAGAACTGCTTTTGCTTTATTTTGGTTTCAAATAACAGACACTACTAATTTGGTATACGCTCGACCTTCGACCCCTTACCTCTCCCCGGCCGGCGGCCCCCAGGGGAGCGCTCCAATCAGCCCAAAGCTCCATCCCTGCTCTGCTACCAGCCGACTAGGGAGACCGCTTTTTCCAAAATGTTTCTGCTAATTCCCATTTCCTTTATAATCACAAGCTTTTTCATGTGAGTGGCTGTCTGGACATGTGTGTGTGTATGTGGGGCCGGGGTGGGGGAGGGGCGATTGGTGATTACTCCAGGGGTCCAGGGCATTAACCCCACCAGGTGTCACTGGATGGCCTGTTTACTTCTGTGATTAATGAATGAACTAAAAGTCTTTTTACACTCCCCTCCACCTTGTTAAACAAGGAGCGTGCCACTGAATCAATTGGAAAAGCTCAGGCTACCCTGCGCCCTATCAGCACTGTGGAGGCCAAAGTGTCCGAGCTTTGCTCTCTTTGTATTAGTCTAACGGAGCGAGTGCGTGGAGGGGGGGCAGTGGAGGTGGAGTTCAGCAACAAGTGCTTTGGGGTAATGTTTGCTTTAAGGGGCGTCTCTAACACCAAAGAAGAACCTTTCTGAATGCTTTCACACCCCTGTGGTGTGAATTTAGACACTAATTCCATTCACTAATTTCATTCATTATTAAGTAATTGTCACATACAGCTACCCAAAAATTATAATATAACAATTATCCTTGTTATAATCAATCTTATTACTGTTGTTGTATTTTATTTGCAGAGCACAGCTGGATCTCATGAAATGTATAATTGTGCAAGTGGTAATGAAAAGACTCACTAAAGCCTGAACTTTAGCATAACACAAAAACAACAACTTCAGTGCTCAGGCAATGTAAAATTTACAACGTGCAAAACACAGCCCCTTTTTTAGCTTAGTGGCATGCACACAACGCACAATTAAATGAACATGACTGTAATGACCTCCCTAGGTACCATGGTTCAAATAATATTTGTAGCCACCACAAGGACATGCCAATTACTGCTGGCCTAATAGCTGTTTTTCCTGCCAAATGTACTCACGACGTTTAGTGACCTGGGTACAGAAAATGATCTAAGAATTGGAAAATATGTCTTCAGTCTGAGGGATTTGGCCTAATAGAAAGATACATTCATGTTAGCCTGTTGTGTATAGTGTGACTGCATAGAAACCCAATGTAGAAAGGATATAGCTTTCATTCTGCAATGAATGTGTGTATGTATTGTCTATTTATTATTGGATATTAAGAAGTATTAACTTCATTTTCTTGGAACGAGTGCAACGCAAATGAATTGAATCCATAATCTATAGCAGGTATACATTATAGGCTTAACTTTTTGCCGTTTCCTGCGTGCAGACGTGTGTCGAATGACGAGTAGACCTCACACCCTGCTTAAAACAGTCAAATCTTAAACATCACATTGCATTCAACAGTGGTGTTAAGCCGTTTCCTACGGAAAGGCCGCCGGGTGAAAATAAGCCGCAGTGTGTGTGTGTGTGTGTGTGTCATCCCTGACTCTCTGATGGAGTGCTAGGAGAGAATGGTGAGGAAAGAGTGTGTACACAGGTGATTAGTGAATCACCCCGTCCTCCGCAAAAGAGGGGCCAACAAATGGTCACGTCAGTCAACCAACAAAAAGCTCAATGTTCCCTCATAACCACCATACTACACCAACACTTTGGCAAAAAACTAATAGAGCTCACCTAATGGAAGGCTGGCTTGAAACTGTTTTGATAGAGCGACTCATCTGAACTCAGAGCTCTCTTCAAACATTTGCTTATTACATATTTGGAGAGGATTTCATGGCAAAAAATAAATACGCCCAGACAGAACGACAAAACTGACAGCGCTGTCTTAGAGCACCACTTTGTTTTCTTGTTGGCTTGGTCCTTGTTCATATAACGCTATGTGTCAGTGCACCCGCATCGCTTCGTTAAACCAGAAGGTCGGTCGAAAATCAAGGATACACAAATTTCTCCTAACCCCTCAATCAGTCTACACTGGTTTGGTTTTAAATACGTTTGCTAACAAGGAATGGACCCACCAGGTTAGAAACGTGTAAACTGTATAACTATGCTTCAAAATTCGCATTAACCAATTACATGACCCAAGGAGCCACAAATCTTTAGTATATCTCAGCTGCTTTGTGGTGTTTTCCATGTATTTACTAAATATGAAGCCTTTGGTGGTAATAAGGCAAGTGAGGTAAGTTTGTAATGCAGCTGTTAGCCATATTAGCCCTGAGCTTTAGAGATAAAGAAGTAAACTTTACAAATTAAATACATTTGTGTTCAATTTTTGACCAAATCATTGCAATTAGACAGACATTTTGACATGTTCAGCTAGTTGTGAAAGGCAAAAGACTTGCAATGGTTTTGTTTAGTTGAACTGTTGCTCAAATGAAGCTTCATAAATGTCTCTACAGTCTTTTGCTCTAAACTCTTGCCCTCTCAGGAGCCCCTGTAAATCTCCACATTGTGAATGAGTGACTAAACAAACATGAAGTGGCTCTTCAGAGCCTTAAGGGCCGTGGAGATTCACTGATATGACAGATGAGTCCACATATAGTGAGGGACATGCAGAATTTTACCAAATGTATTTTTTTCTAATTGTATTTTGTCATTTATTTAAACATTTCTTTTTTTACACAAACTCTCTGACATTGAATTTACTAGAATATTTTGCTACATTTGTTATTCTGTATGAAAACCTCGTTGTCGCATTTTGTTTTTACACCATTTGAAATCATGTATATAATGATGTATGCTGAATATAAACCAACAGAAATGGTCCAAAATGACTTCTTACTTCCATAACACTACTATTATCACTGATATCGTATCAGAATAAGCCTAAATCACAAATTAAATCACAGTGGTATCCACATCTGGGGTCTTTGATAGGATTGGGGTCATATTATACTGCCCTAGTAAAGAAAATACAGGATGAGAAATCCAGTACGACAGCCATGTGGACATCTCCAAAAAATGGTCAAAACTTAAACGTAAAAATCTTTTTCTCCTATTAGACCAGACTAGAAGCAATAAGCACATTTGTGTAATTTAGGCATACAAAACGACAAAGCATTTACTCAAACAGCTATGAAGACTGAGTGCACCCAACAGGGTCCCATTTGCAAATCAAGGTTTTTTTTACATGCAGTTCCTCTCCATACCAGAAGACTTTTAGCCCCATCACTGTGTAATGCAATACATCATTACAAAAAGTGCTGTCATTTCCCGCATGACATCCTGTCAAGTGTATTCAATGATTTTCTAAAGCTTGCATCCTCTAGGTCAGGAAACAGACTTGTTTAATAATGCTCTCTCCAGATGTGTTGCACTCCTCCAATTTCCCCGCAAAGTAATAGCAATCAGCGTCGCTACACCGCAACACATTCCGCCAAATGAGAATGTTACCCCAAACGTCTGGAAGATTTCTGCTATTCGTATTACAAAGGGTGGTTTCATTATATGAGGAGATGACAGTTGCATTTGGATGGTTTGGGTTTTCCAAAGGTTTACGAAAAGCTCAGTGCTTTTGCCTACGGATTTAAACATAACTGTTTAGACAAAAAAAAATGGAGAGAAGTAACTACAGTACAAGTCAAGGCAAAGCTCCACTGTTCCCAGCATACATTCAGAGCTTCGCAAGACATACAATTACATCACTGCACACAAGACCGCAGGCCATTTAGGCACTTGCTGACAAACTGACTTGTAGCACCTATTATTTTGGAGCTCTTAATGGATCATTCGATAATTGTGCCAGTCAGTATTTCAACAGTCTTTATAAAATGGCTTTGCTTTTTTTCGTTCTCCTCCCCATCTTAACTAATGGAGGCCTACTCCCAGCAGTTGTTTTCAGGACCATATGTCAAAACAAGCAGGGACATATTGTCAGCAGGTTGGAGTGAGTTTCTGGAGGGTGGGCCATGTTGTGACTTCCACAGGTGGAGAGAAGCATGAAGACTTGCAATCTACGTCCATAAAACCTGTCACTGAGGAATTTCGCTTAAGAAAACTGCCTGCGCACGAGGGGAAGAGACGGGACATGCTTTTTGGGGGAAGCGGGTTTCCTCATGGAGGGCACAATGACTAATTTGAGAGTAATGAAACACAAACACTTCATTTGTACCCAGTTTGATTGGCTCGCAGACAGCCAGGTAAGAAAGGCAGACGAGAGGATAATTGTGACATTGGTGATTTGCTGTGGTGTGTCGGCTCGCGTGTTAACATGTTTATCTAACCTCAGAGCGAAGGAGGCAGAGGGGTAAACGAGAGAGGCCATGACACACTCTTAAAAGAATTTAATTAGATAGTTAAACAAGGCCCTGGAGTTGAGGATGAGGGCGAAGAGCGCTGGGAGGACAGAGAGAGTTCAAAAGCCTTTAAATGATCATTTGCAGGCCTAAGCTTATTAGGCTCAGCTAAGCTTTAAGTTCCACCAGTGTCATTGCTCTGGACCAGAGTGTGAATCATACAATGGCAATCATGGGGGATCAACTTTTTCTCCATTGTGTAAAAGTAGCCTAGTACAGAACAGGTGTGTGTCAAAACTGAGTCAAAATGATTTTTGTAGAAAATGATTTAAGGTATCATTTGAGGTTTCTGACATTCTAACCACTAACATTATCTGTAATGTGTTTTTAACAGGAAAGTAAATTGATTAAATTAAATTGATGAAGAACATGCACAACACATGCCGTTCTATCTCATTTCAGTTAACATGATAGTTCGCTAACTGTTTTGCTGCCTTGAAAGGCCTGTTAAGATGTTCAACATAAGTCAAGTTGTATAGAAATGTATGGTTCACATTAGAGACGTCTCTGAAACTAGTACAATGACCCTCCAGATATAAATAAGGGAAATTTAACTTACATTTACAATTACAGGTAAAATTTATTTAAAAAATGGTCTCATCTCATGCCAGCTTTTGTTTTTACCTTTTTCGGGAAGGATCCAAGTCTTCGTGTAATTCAAACCCTGCTCTTGACCCTGCAGTAATTGCTTGTAAAGATTTCACTCCAGTGCCTTCAACCTGTCATGACTGCACACAGTTATTTAGTCATATACGAACACATCACAGCACACAAGTGTGAGCACCATGTATTCTTCTCTGTATTTAACCCATTCACCAATAAGCAGCAGGTGGCCAGGAACACAACTTTATAGTTAGTATTGTTTGGTACCATGAGGAAAAACTGCACTACAGATTGCTCTGCAACATGATTACACTATCTCTTATCTCTTGATAAGAGATTTAAATAAATGAATTTCATTAAATTGTTTTGGGTTCCATTTCTTAAAATGTCTGTTGATGGGCTTAGCTTTGCAAAACCTGCTCTTCATAAAGACGTTTTGATGAAAATTAAACATGAACGTTTGAAGCTAAATATACTCGAAGAATTAGCTGTTTTGGCTACTGTTCTTTCACAGTAAACCAGAATTATGTACAGGTAACCCCAAACTTTTGTCAGGCTGTGTAGATTGTTTACACAACTTGTGGCTTTTCATTGCAGCAGGTGTTGCTTGCAGTATAAACCACAAGTACTCAGACGTATCTTATATCTTTTCACACCTTTTGATTTTCTACAATATGTGACAATTTTAGGTGTAATATCAGCACAAAAATATTTGCTTGAAAGCACAAAACCAGCAGAGTGAGAAGGGTTTTTTTGACAGGGTATGCCTCATTTGCTTTAAATATCCAGTTAAATATGCTAATAAACGGACAGACGGGTTATTTTCTTACTCCAAGTGAGCAGCAAAGGGTTGTGAATGTTCATAATGTTAAGAAAGGCATTACACTAAACCATATAAACAATGAAGTGACACATTTTTTATGCACCATACTCTGAATGAGTGAAGTCACACAGTTTTGGCCATGAACCTAAATGTAGTCCATCAGTCAAGACATGTTTTGTGTCTGAAGTTTGCTTCTTTAGGTTTGCACTCAAGCTGCAAGGCAAAGGTAGCGCATAAGCAGTTTAGGTCTATGAGCAACAGTTCATCATCCTGCAAAACAGTGTGCCTAAATCATCATACAGGGAGAAAAATGGAGAAAACGACATTGAACATTTAAAGGCATCAACTATTTGTGACAGTCACAGTGACCCAAAATTCAAAACTGTTTTGGTACCTTTAAAAAAGACATAAAAACACGCTTTAAAATGATATCTTGGTCAAAGCTGTATCTTAAACGGTTGTCAAGTTATAGTCGTTTGAATTATTGTATCGTAGCACCATTTTCCAACTAAAAAACCGCGAAAATCGCATTTAAAGTTTTTCGTTGATATCTTAACAACAATCCATGGCACCTAAAGAGATGCACCCAGTATTCAACAACAAAATTTTACTACAGGCATTTAGATGCTTAGAAAAATATATTAAATCAGACTGAAGCTTCAATAATTTCAAAATATTTATTAAATACTTTATAATTTATTAAATACTTTATTAAATACTTTATAATGTATATTTTTGTAAGATTTGAGAGCTGCAACCCAACTTAAATAGCCATTTAAGTACATTTTCACAATTATTTCCATGTTGAAACTTTGGGAGATTCATTTTGAAGACCTTTTCTTTCATATAAGACCAAAAAAGATCATGATCAGCCCGTATCTAAATAAATAGAATGCCAACTTCCGACTTTTATGGCTGATTGGGTCACATTAAAAATGGGTACTGTATGTATAATAGCCCAGCCATATGAGATGCTACAGTATATACACCATTTATGCAAGCCATTTGGGTCAGCAGAGAGAGGAAGAAAGGGGAGTGAATAAGAGGAGAAACACAAAAAGAAAACAAAAAGGGAGGTTAAAAGAGAGAAATTGTTCCTTTCGTAGGTAACAGTATGCCATACAGTGACCACATAAGTGTTTCTATTTGAGATTACTTAACAACTTGACAAAGTCTAAAGTAAGCTTGATGATAGGCATGCAGTTTCCATTACCTATTACTTGCATTAGCCTCGTAGCTCCATTGTACAAAACAAACCTTAAATACCAAACATGTCTTGACTGACTACATTTGGTATGAGGGGAAAATTGTGTAAAGTAGATTTTTTTCCCTGAATTGTTCATTTAACATATTATAATGTGTCTCAGGCAGGCTTGGAATATGTGTGTGTGACATCCTTTATTTATATAAAGGTATTTTTTTTGAAGAGTGAAATGTGCTTCAGTTCGCTTGTCCAGTGAAGGTTTTGGCCTTTCAACAGAATTCATCCCAGCAACCTTTCACTAGTGGTTTCTGAACTTGGACCACACATCTGCTTAATATGCTTGCCATGAAGACTATCATCTTCTTTCATTTTAATATGAAAGAGTTCAGTGTCATGCACCTATTGTACAATAATTTATATTTAATCTGTTCGCCAACATCCTTTAGTCTTTTTCTGTTCATCTATTTAATGATCGAGTGTGGTCCTGGAAATAAAAGCACGTATTGCTTTGCTGTAATGGTTAATCATGGTCAGCACTTTGCTGAGACATTATCCCTGATTGTGAAAACATATCTTTTCATCCTATTTTTGTAGGCGGGAGCGTTAAAACTGCATGTGTTTGGAAAAATCTTTTATCACTTGACTTTGATGAATGGTGACAAATGTTTTAGTGAAAGGTACGAAGTTTGATAAATGACGCCCAAAGAAATCCAGCTAAAGTTGATGATGCAGAACAGAACTTGAATGGGTGTGTAATAACGTGAGGCGTGATGTATTCATCCCATCTTGAATAAACATTAACAGTGAGAACAACCGGGGGAAATGAGGGTATTTCTCTCAATAGGGCAATATCGCTCTGGATTTCAATCAGGCTTTCAATTCATGTCACTTCTCTCTTTGTTTCTCTGAGTTTCTCTGAGAGCCCACCACTTTTTTTCCCCTCTGAGATGGCGTGAGGCCTAAAAAAATCTCGCTAAATGTTCACACTTCGCTCACCGAAACGTCATGAGTGTATTTTGAGCTGCGTCAATGGCTGGGTTTCATTCCTATTACTGTTTAAAAGCTTGAATGACCAACAAAAAAACACACACACACACACCAGCACGGCATCCATTTTTCCATACGGTCCCTGAAAAGCCTGGCCTTAATGAGATGCTATTTGACATGAATGCAACATTTGGGCAAGCCTTTTGGCATATGTGAAAATGGAGGGACCCGAGAGAGAGAGAGAGAGAAAGAAAGAGAGAGAGGAGAGAGAGAGAGAGAGAGAGAGAGAGAGAGAGAGAGGAACAAATAATGAATTTAGAAAATTTTGGGAGACCAAGAAAGACAGTGGATGGCAAAGAGAATACAGTGAAAGACAGAAAGAAAGGAGAGAAGATAGAGTGAGAGAGAGAGAAAACATAACAAAACATAACAGAGGAAGAACTAGAGAAAGTAAAGAGGGAGATAGATAGAGAGAGCTGTTATGTGAACTCTCTCTCTCTCTCTAACTGAGCCCTCGCTGCTCTGTTGCAATAATAGAGAGGAAATTGAGCATTAAATACAAATCAGCGGTTATTAATTTCAGCATGACAGCAGAAGGTTGCAGAGGTTGGGCCTTTCAGCAGCTCATACAGTCATTGCTCCTTCACCCACATGGCACTGGGAGAAAAGAGGGAAGGGGGGATATTCAGAAAGGAAGGGAGGGACAGCAATGACTCTTTTTCCAACACTCTAACGTCCTACAAGTGATATGAAGGCAGCAATAAATCTTTTATGTGTGGCCTTGGGTTATGAAGTGGTTGGGTGCATAAATAAATAGATAGACAAACAGACAGATTGTTAGAAAAAAAGAAGGAAATATAATTAACATGAAAATAGCTTGAATAAAACATATTAATGTAACAAGGGATTTTGGACTATATATATACATATATAGGTCCCATTTTTTCTCAAAGCCAAAGTTGTTTTCTTTGTTACAAAGCAGTTAAAATTGAGCTGGTGAGAAGAACACAGGTTC
>JBBPDE010000134.1:11571853-11585409 GCA_037974605.1 Nannopetersius ansorgii
TTTGGATTTGTGAAATTCCATCAGCAGCTCCTGATTTAATTTAATGAAGGACTGATTGAGTCAAACCAGGTTTCTGACTGTAGCCACCCCTAATATACTGTACATAAAATCACTATTTAATGTCTAATGTTATTTGTATTTTTCATTATAGGTTTGTTTGATGTATTAATACAAAAACACACTCTCTGCTCATATGTACAGTTTTTAAAATACATATATACTTTTTAAAAAAATCTTTGCATAGTACAATCTATATGTACACACATGGATACACACACACACACCCCACCCTTTTAAATTCTACAGAAGTACCAAGATAATTGCAGGCTACTCTTAACTAACACAGTGTTAGCCTTGATACCTCTCTTTTGTACTGATGGCAGACAGAAGAAATCATGGATATTGATCAGTCCTGCTGATGGGAGGCCTTGACCCTTGTGACTTCATTTATAAACCTTAGAGGAAGTTGCTTGATCTTGGTGTTTTTGCGAAAGTGCAAGCAGACACGGCCCCACACCTGCAGAACGTCAACCTGTTTAGATTTGAGGCTGAAACGCTGATAGAGCCAGATGGGAGCACAAAACAGCCTGGAAATGGACGGGCGAAATGGAATGGAAGAGCTCATTTGTAACATCTGACGGTGAAAGAGCCGTGTTCTGAAAATAGGATTCCAGTGTAAGATGGCCAAATTGATGCAGAGCACTTACGGAGCCCATTCACCATCCAGCAAAAAGATACTTGTTCCGCTGTAAATATTATTTTTGGGCCTTTTTTCAACTTGTCAAAACAAAAGCTCTGCGATTGCTATTAGAATCCTTAATCTTTTGTTGATTGTCTTAAACACATCAACACATTCTTGACTCCCACTCTCAGCAAACATCTGGTAAAATACGACTACACTCCACACCAGGTGCAGCTTCAACAGAACACATTTTCTCCTTTTTCCCCCTCCACTTTTTAACTATTACTTACTGCTCTGGTTCCAGTTAGATTTTTTTTTCATTTCTGACATCTATGTACTAAAATGGTCCCACTCTGTCCCTCTTTCCAGCTACATTCTGGATTAAGGTCTGGGGAAGTTCCACTTCTTTTGTAATGAAGTGACAGACTTTTTTTCTGGCGCCATTTCACTTTTGAAATTTCAAGTCCTGTAATATTTGCCATTAAAAATGAATTAAGACCTACAAGTTTAAAGGAACCTCTTGTGCTCACGGTACAAAACCTTCAGGTCTCATAGAAGATACTAAATAATTCACAGTTACTAAATAATAAAGCACAAGATTAATTACTGAGCTGGAACAAATGCTAATGTTGTTAACAGTATATGAAACGGTATTCTCTCCGGTTAGCATTATACCATGACAAGGAAGCGAATGGCTACTAGCTTCACTTTGCACTTAGCAATTAAGATGTTAGTGTGAACCATGACTGTTAGCACAGTTAGGCCATGAATGTCAGAAACAAGAAAAAAAAACACCTCTACGCTAATTTTAATTTACGTTTACGCCATTTAGTCGATGCTCTTATCCAGAGCCACATACTACTGTTCATACTTGTAAAGGTATACTTAAATCAGCACCTGCCAAGTTACTGCCAGCTTCTGCTATTTGAACCAAAAGTACTATGTTATAGATAAACATATTCTAGACTATGAACATTTGAAGCTAAATGGCATTCTATATATTGTATCTGAAACGGACATTAGTATATATGTTGCCATGTGTCTTGTGCTTTTACAGTGGTTTTACTCCTTCTGTCAGTGTTGTATTAAGGACAGCCCGAAGGCTCACAGTCATGTTTTTTTCCACAAAATTGTTTCTATCCATTGTAAATGATTAGTTGACCCCACAGTCGCTTACAAATATGCTAGTTAATTTGACCCATTATCTGAGACTGACAAGTGTTACGCAAGCTCGAATAGACGTCCGTAGTACGCAAAATGTGCAGTTCCAGTGTTCGCAGGGCAAATGCATACCTAATTTGTGACTTCATATTGCATGCATAACCCCCCCTAGAACCACGCCGAGACAAAGACCCCGCCACGGACACCTCACACCCCCGGTATGATTATTATATTAAATAAAAATGGACAAAACATAATAGACAGGTATTTGTTTATTGCACAGAAGTCATTAGGGCTCTGTTCTTTTAACTACATTTACAGCATTTAGCTTTTTATCCAAAGCGAATGGCATTCCCTAACTACAGGGGACAGTCTCCCTGGAGCAACTTGGGGTAAAGGGTCTTGCTCAGGGACCCAGTGGTGGTGCTGAAGGTAGGATTCGAACCCATGACCTCTTGGTCCGGAGGCAAGTATCCTACTACTGAGCTACCTCTGAGCTACCAATATGCTATTAAGCATATTGTTTAGTTGAAATCCAGATGGAATATATGCAAAACATGATTATATGGCTAAAGATGAATCAGCGCTAGTAGTCATCATTTGTATTGTGATGTTACTGGGACAGTGCTAAATGCTAATTGGTTGCTATGCAATATCCATAGTTGTTAGTACCATCACATTTTGGACTGAAGTATCCCTTTGAGAACATGCCTGTTTTTTTTCAAAGCCCAACCAAGCAAACCAAGATCTACCCAGCAAATGGAAAGCAGAAAAGGTTTTCTTTCACCGCTGTCAATCTAAATTGAGCTGCCTGGTCAGCTTTGGCCCAAGCTTGTGACTTGACCCACGGCGAAAAAAGCTATAGAGTGTGAATTGTTCTGAAAAAAAGAAAAAAACTGTGCATGACTCTTCTGCTCAGGGCAGTGCTAAGAAGGAAAGTCTTCCATCTGGCACGGCTGTGTTTGACTGGCACATACTTAAACAATGATGCAGTTTGACAAATTTTGAGCAGGGGCTTATGAAAAGTTAACATAAACACAATAGCGGCCTGGAGTAGTGGATCCACCTGCGAGCGTGGTGCCGAAGTGTGAGGTAAAGGCCAGCAGCTAATGAGGGAAGCCCCAGCTAGCCCCTGGATTAAGGCTTTTGTAATGTAAATGGCTGTCAGATAAAGAGCCTGTGTTTACGCGTTCCGTTAATATTTTGATCAACCTGTTTAATAGAGTCGGCTCCTTAATGCACGTGCTCCCGGCCTCCAGCCCGGCCTGCACTGTCGTCGACTCTGTTAGCATGTCATAAATCTCCTACCAGCTTCGGGCCACTGCTCTCCCCGACAAACGTTCATGTTCCCCCGACATGTTCTTTTGAGATGTTTTTGGCAAATTCCGTGTTGTTTCATTTAGATTTTTTGGAACATTAATGCCCAATTAGCTGTCGCTGAGCGACTCCCTAAAAGGAGCAGCAGTCTCATACCTGAATGAGGCTCTATGGACTGGGTGGGCTTTTTACGAAATCCTCTTAACTAGTTTTTCTCTCTCTTTTTTTTTTTTTGCTATCCAAACAACGTTTTTTCCTTTTTGTCTCGCACTTGAAAGGTGGTTTTGGTGTTTTCCTTGGAAAGAGCCTTTTTTCATTCATCGTTACCCCGGCGAATGAGGACTCGCCGTAAAGCTCAGCTGCAAACGTGAAAGCTAAAGCTAAAAAGTGGAAACTGGAGCCTCATTAATTGAATGAGACTCCTTTTCTGGCAGGTTTTCATATGTTCCCTGATTGGGGTCAGTTAAGTACCCCTTCGTAGGGTCTGCTTAACCAAAGACCTCCAGTGTTTGATTCAAAACATCTGTTTATGGGTGTAAACCAGGCCTGGCTGCCTATATTTGTCCATCGCTGTGTCATATAAACTCTTGTGATCACCCTAACAGACAGATTGATTGGCTCAGGCACTTGGCCTGGTTTCATATGGCCAGATAAGTAACGCTTAATAGTTGTCATACTCCACTGTGTGTACGTGTGTATGAGTAGTCACGAGAATGATGTATCTAATCCACTCAATAATTTTGTAAACATGGCATTAATGTTCAGGACATTGATTGAAACAAATATTAACAGGAAATTGGATACCACATGCTAGATTGCTGGACTGACTAAATAGCCTGGTTTAATGCAATGTAAAGATTCTGTTGTAAATGAGGTCAGCTCTGTAAAAGCCATGTCTTCAAAAGTACATTTAAACTGATTAATTATGATACTTTGTGAATTATTGCTGAATGTAGGCTGTAAACACAAGACAATAATGTTACTAGGATTTTAAAAAGCAGCTGTTTTGTATCTATTAATGCACATTTGTTTGTTAATGCACCATTTTTACAGATAACAGTATGTCATACGGTATCAGACTCATCTCCACACAGTTTAATGCTGCTTTATGGAGTATGACCTTACATTAGTAGCGACATTAGTCTCATAGATCCAGTGCAAAGCTAAAGGAGCCTATTGTGGGCACCAGACATGTCTTGACTGGTGGACTACATTTGAGGTAAGAGGAAAATTGTGTTATGCATATAAAGTAGAATACTAATTTGGACAAGGTGAACTGATTTTTCCATATGAGGAAAGAACTGAAGAAAAAACTTAGCATTTGTAGTAAGAGTCTTACTCTTTCTGATGAGACTCAAATCCACTGAATTCGATGATGCAATTTCCCTGTTGTATTTGCTCCATATGTGGCACATCTGGATGCTAACAGAGGAGGTTTTTCTGTTGCCACAGAAGACTTGCAGTTTTAAGCCTGCAATTCTGTGCATGATATGAGTTTACAACAGTGTACCTATTTTTGATATACTAACAGGACGTTTGAAAAATTAATGTCTGAAATTATATTAAAAAAAAATAAAACTGTACTCATAATATGTCTCCTTTTGAGCACCTCTTAATTTCATGGAAAACATAAAACATGAAACAACTGGACCTGAGTAATGTAATTATAGTCGAATGGGAATTCCATCAAAGTTTTAAAACGTATCTGCATAATTCAGCAGCTGAAATGTAAACTAAGTTATTGAAAGATGTGGGATGTAAAAATGGAGCATTGTACAGAAACCACGTGATTCTTACTTTCTTTTCAATGGTGGTGATCGGAAACAGGGATAAGGATGTGTACAAAATTATAACAAAATTGTTGTAATAAACAAGAAACAAAATTATTTGCTATGCATTACCTAATAGTCCCTTTATTTACTATCCAAGCAAACTATGTACTATCTGATCAATGTACACATTATTTATATTTATATTTATTTAATGATTAATTTATATGAAATATTTTTGGGGTATAAGCTTTGTTTGTTTTTTCCTCTAAAGATTCTCTAGAACATTGCATTTCTCATCAAACAACTCATAATGTCTCAATTTACAATTTGGTAAATTCACAATCGTGCAATTCAAAAATGCAAAGATATTCAATCATGTGAACATTGGTGGGATATCTCTGTATTTGCTGTTGAATTTAATAGGTTTTGACACTTTGAAGGCTGAGCTTAAAACAAAAAACAATAAAAATAAAAATACAAGAAAGATGATTTCTGTTTTTACTGTTGTATTCCTAATTTAATCACATAAACTGTGTCTTGTTTTAAACTTTGAAGATGCTACAGCATTTAATGTGAAACTATGTTACAATTATTTAATATAATACGTACATTACATTATTTGGTTTCTGATCAGAATTTCATAATTTTGATAGGTTTGGCTAAAAACTTAATTTGCCAAACTGTGTCAGTGGTATTGCTCATGGAACTTTAAGTGATTAAATTGACAAAATAACAACAGGAGTATAATAATAATGTAATATTAAACATGCAATCTTACTTCAAAGTGAGAATAGACAGTATTTCTGATGAGCCTGGAACTTACGCAATTTGTTGTAGTTAAGGTGTTACTGTTATACACTCAAATTACATAACATTCATAGCCTTTTCACCACCACAGTGGTATAATGACCTACATACAATTTCAAAAATCAGAACAGATAATCATTTAAAACCATTTCAAATGTGTGTACTGTTACACTTCTAAGAAACACTGCACAGTGGTCACTCCAAATGACTTACATTGTAAAAATACATTTACTACAATTTTCCAGTCCATTACTATCCCAACATTCACTACATGAAAATGAACGGAAGTCCTAAAGTCATTCCAGGATGTGAGATAGCATCTCAGAAAAGAAAACAGCAGAAACAATAATGCATTATTTCATCGTTCAACTTTAATGACTGGCAAACCACAGTAGACTCATATATTGACCTGTGCAATCATAATGGTCCTGCCGTCTGAATGGTCCCACACTGCCTTCTTTGGAATCAAAGCCTGAAAAAAAGCTCAAATCTCAAAATTTGCTCAAAACATAACATGATGTTAATGTAGTTTGTAAAGTCACTAGCATTGCCATGCTTCAGTCGTTCAAAATAAGGCCTGAGTGATAAATCAGCACAACACTGTTTAATGCAGAAAGCTTGTAATTCGCTGTAAAAGTAGCCTTCCATTGACAATTTGTTCTTAGCATTAGTGCCTCTGTGGAAAATGTAAGGTTTAGCACCAGGCTAGCTATATTGTACGACTACATTTTATGTTAAAAACCTGCTGAGACATGAGGCTTATAAATGGCGTACAATTACTGTAATATATTCTTTCATTATCACACCTGCTAGCTATCAACAGATCTCCTCATCCTTCTCCAGTGAGGGCAAAATATGGTCCAGTTTTAGAAAATATAAAGTGTTAAACTGGTTAACAGAGCCTGCTTACTGCAACCAATTATGTTCAACTAGCAGTTTATTATTTGGTCACCTTCTTAAAGATACAACAATATCAACACACGTTTTTGTCTATCAGAACGGCAAAGTACCAAGGGATTTCTGATGAACTGTTTGAATACTGTGTCTGCTTTGTCTTTATTATGATAAAAGAAAAGGTGTTGGAAATGTGTGTCCTCATCTTTGACTTGTCGGAAGCATAACAAGTATGTAGATATGTAGTTGAAAACTGGCTGCCCCAACTGTAAGGTTTTCAGGTGCTTTACAGTGTAATCACAATTATTTAGAAGAGACCTTGTAATCGACCAATCATATTTTGATTTCTGGTGGGTGGGACAATTTTTGTGAGGGAGAGCATCACTCCAGACCAGGAGTGTCAAGCTCTGTTTCTGGAGGGCCGGGGTCCAGCACAGTTTGATAGTTCTCCTCCTGAAACACATTCACTCAACCAGACAATTCACTGGAGAGGTGAATGAACAGGGAAATGACCAAAATATGCTGGACCATGGCCTTCCAGGACTGGAGTTCAGCACCCCTGTTCTAGACCGTCTGGAATGTCACTTGCTAGGTGCATGAGCACCAGCATAACCAATGCATTTCTCCTACTTCAAATATGGCAGCTATATGCCAGGGCCTTGACTAAAAATTGTGTATATAAAGTGCTCTACATTGATCAGTCACAACATTAAAACCATCTGCCTAATATAGGGTAGATCCACCTGCCATAACAGCTCTGACCTGAGGCATGGAATCCAAAAGGCCTCTGAAGGTGTGCTGGGTTATCTGGCACCAAGGGATTAGCAGTAGATTCTTTAAGTCCTGTAAATAGCGTGGTGGGGCATCCATGGACAAAAATAGTTCGTTCATCACATCCCACAGATGCTTAATTGTGATCTAAGGAATATGAAGGCTAAGTCAACATCTTTGAACTCTTTGTCATGTTCCTCAAATAATTTCTGATCAGTGTTTGTAGTGTGACAGGGCGCATTATCCTGCTGCAGGAGCCACTGTCATTAGGGAATACTGTTGTCATGAAGGGGTTTACTTAGTCTGAAACAATGTTTAGGTATGTGATATGTGTCAAAGTAACACCCACATGAATGTGCGGACCCAAAGTTTTCCTCCGCTGTCTGTAAACATGAAGAAATTAATCTGGGGCCCCCATGACCCTGTCATTGGTTTTCCCGCTGTTCTTCCTTGGACCACTTTTGGGAGGTACTAACGTTTTGGAGATGCTCTGACTGCTCTCCGATCCTTACGCTTGACCATTTTCCTGCTTCCAGCAAATTAACTTCAAGAACTGACTGTTCACTTGCTGTTTAATATGTCCCATCCCTTGGCAGGTGCCATTGTACAGAGATAATCAAATGTATTCCCTACCCCTGTCTGTGGTTTTAATGTTGAGACCGGTAGGTGTATACGTTAACATATATGTCACAAGCTTTAAATAAAACATGTATTTCACATTCTGCAAATGTCTGTGGTAAATCTAGAATGGTCTGAAATGTTCATGTGCAATGCCTTTAGTTTAGCTCTGATACACTGCTAGAAACCTGTAGAATGCTAGCAGAAATTAACACCTATGTTTTAATATTTATGGTCTGAACTGAAGGCCTGGCACTAACCATCACCACTGCAGAAAGTACATAACAAAGGCTGCTTGAAATCGCCTACTAACTTTTAAGGTAAGCATGTGAGGATTTAGGCTTGCAGTTTGCACACTGCTAATTTGTGGCTGTATGGTAGCTACATTAACTTTGTTGTTCCAAAATGACTGAAGCTAACCTCAGGCACCAAACGCTTCTTGGCTGATCGTCTTTATTTGGAGTGTGTGAAAAACATGTATGTTTGTTTTTTCGCCAAACTGCCACTTTAAGCACATATGGTCGAGTAATAATTCGAGTGAAGTGCTTTTTCCATTTTGCTGAGATGCTGAAGGAAGCATTGTTTAGCAAAGAGAAAGCAGCACTGCAGCTTATTGAAGCTGAAGTGATTATAAGATTACTGTGTGTGGATGGCAGTAAATAGAGGACTTTCTAACACACAAAGCACAAAGCAACCTCCCCTTGGGCCTTTTGCCATTGTTTCGGAGCGTATTCTACTGATCACAGATCAGTTTCCAAATATGAAATGAGAATATACACAAATATTTGTAAATGTTTTGGGCTCTGTTGGTACCGCAGAGCTGGAAATGTGGAGTCTCGTTTCCTTTGCTTTACCACAATCGCAATTTGAATCAGTAAAATAAACAATAGGAATGTGTAATTACTCAGAAATGCATACGGCTGGTATTATCGCTACTCAAACAGCCATTTTCTTACTTTTGTAAGTACTTTTCTGAACATAAATAAAGAAATAATTATGCACTTTGACTTGAAGCTTTGAATAAAAACAGGTTTCTGTAGACCTAATGCCAACTGCAGGAACTTCACTTAGGGCTAGTATAATTGCTAATACAGCTTTTAAACATCATTGCATTGACTTTTCTTCGTCGTCTTGTTCTTGTTCTTCTTGTTTTGCTGTTGCCGTTATTGTTATTGTTCTTCTTCATTTCTTTCCAGTCAACATCTTAAGCACTGCAGCACCACAAACCTATACTGGGCCTTAAAGCGTATTACATACTCTAAAGACATTAATGGTAAAAAAATTCTAGTTTTTAGTTTATCAGTCAAGATACGTTGGGTGTTTAATGTTTAGTTTTGCACAGGAGCTCAGACTAATGTAGCTAACAAGCTAACAATGAAGGATTGAAACCACCAGTTGTGCATCCTACAGGCCAATGTCATCACGCAATCGCTTCAAACCGTGTCGTACATTATAACTAGGTGTGTGATGCTGTAGGCATGCCAGACTGGTGGCATTTATCATGTGTTACTTTTCAAGCAGCATTAGCCTCTTGTTCCAGCGCAAACTAAAGCAAACATCATAAATGTTTTGGTTGATTGACTACATTTGGGGTAAAGGAAAAATTGAGTACATTTGCTATTTAGCCAAATCATCACTTTAGGACAAGCGCAGAAAAAACATTTACAACAAGTTCAGTTGGCCTTGCAGCAGGACTGAATAGGACACCCAATTTTGAAGAAGAGCGATGGGCTTGAACTTGTTACTGAAGCTATAGAGGAGAACATCCTCTGTGCTCTTGTCATGTGTTACTTCTGAAAAGCCCTGAAAAGTGGGGTTGACTTTGGGGCTGGCTTTTGAAAGGAAAGGGGCTTTTGTGCCGTAATTGCTCCATAATGAGGGCTCGGGTGACCTCCTGCCACATCATGGCCATGTTTTTTTTATTTACTCGTCTGCTCCAAGCCAATGGCTCCGTTAAAAATGCTGGGGGGGGGGAACAAGCCGTTCCAAGCTCCTGCATGGAATTTGATTTCTCCCAACAGCTGTCTTGCTTTATTTGACCATGAAGCCGGGGAAGCACCCATCTCACATCAATCACGCAGGGCCGACGTTTCCTGCAAACTGTGCTGCAAGGATAAATGGTGAGGCGGGAGGAGGTGAGGGCTAAAATAAGAGCATTGCATTGGCAGAGGAACAGCTGGAATGATGCTGTTGTTTATGTGGTCTAATGCCTTGCCCCATTAGTTTGATGTCTTTGAGAAGTCATTTGCTGCACTTTAGGAGAAGACTCAACACTTCCATGGAGAAATATTACTTTTAATAGGGTTTCATTGTGCATGTAGGAATAAAGCACTCTAAAGCTAATGATTTTTTCATCTTAGTTTCTTTTCAATTACATTGAAATTGATCTGAAACTGGACTTTTTATTCAAGTAACTGTGAATAATCTTGCAATGACTTTACCAACATTACTTTTTGACTGCAAAACTGAATGCTATAAACGCTGCAGGCCGGACTTATGCACTGTGTGTATCTTCAAGCAAATTATAAGCCTCTTTTTGATGGCTACAGCATGCAGAACACACATTTTGGCCACTGCAAATTATAAACTGCAACCGTTAAGCTTTCAGACACATACAAATAGTGTTTACTTTAAAGGGTGGCTTTGGGTGAGTGCCCTCCGCCTGGCATGGGCCTGCAGACCGGAGGAACAGTGGAGACTTTATTCCTCATCACCTCAATTCTTCAACCTCCTCTGTACGAACACCACCTCCCAGAAGCTCTACGGCCGCTCAAGCTCTGTGAATGGGCCGTAAGTCAATCCAAACATGGATATGAGGCATACAGACCCTTAAATACAGTGCTGTAAGTTTGAACCTTGCACCATCGTAAAAATGTCACCAAGTTGCCATTCTTCAGCTTTAGCCTTGTACCGTGAGCCGTAAAATATTACCTGTGGCTCATGCAGTCAATTGCAGTGTGAGATTAGACCATGTTAGAAGCTTTTCCCATCCAGGCCTTGCATTTGTAATATTTCCAAATGAATAGGGCTCCTATCTTAAAAGGGCAGGCGTGCTGCAAAGCCACCACCACAGCAAACTGCATCCAACAGTAATAACCGCATCCTTCTCTTAACGTGAGGGCCATACGTTTGACATTATCACATGCAATTTCTTTTTGAACTGAATGACTAAAAAGCGTGTTGTCAAAGACAGTCCAATGAAAACAAAAGGCGAAGCATGGCTGCAGAAATGTGGAGCAGTGCTTTGGCCGAGTTGGATTTCAGTCTAATTGGGATCATACGCAGCATGTGCAGTTTTGGCACATAGGTTAGATTAATCAAAGCTCCTTTAATCGTGTTCAACTCTCCTGTGTGTGTGGCTGGGCGGACTATCAAACTCATGCCTGGACTTCACTGCTTGTGCTTCGATTGGTGATTATGTTTGTGTGTAAAGGCTTAAGGCAGTCCTTAGTTAACACTGGTTAGTTTCAACATGTCCTTTTACTTAAATCTCCACGTCTGGGAGGAAAGTTGGAGCTCTTTTGTGCTAGAATGACTTTCTACAAAAATCAGCTTAGATTGTGATCTGAAATGTGATGTTTATAACCTTTTATAACCTTTGATACTCAGGCTATAGGTTTTGGAACTGAAATGCCGTTGCCGTTAATTGCTCCACCACTTCCACAGTGCTAAGAGGGCTGTCGGAATATTTAGCAGATCTTTAACTGGGGGGACTATACACCTCACTTATCCCCCACCTGCCCCATTGCCATTCAACACTGTTGGCCCACAACAGGGCCTTAATGATTGAACTGAATCACACATGGAAGTCCAAATTACCCAATTCCTCTTGGGTGACTCTTCTCCTGATTGTAATTTATGCTGGAGGTTGTTTCTTTCCAACACTCAGCCTCCACCGAGACCCAGAGGAGCAAACCTGAATGGAAAAAGGGAAGAAACTATTGGAAAAATCACAGATAAGGAAATAACAAATAACTGTGATAAAAATGTAAATAAAATTACTTTTTCTGTTAATTAATTTCAACTGAGAAATTTAAGTTGCTGTTATGTCTACAGGAATATGGAAAGAGGTAACATGATATGCCCATAATATTTAATAAAATATTTACCAACAGATTGCATTTGGAAAATAACTATGCTATAAATAATTACTCTCAAAATGTTAAATTATAATGCTTCTAGCAGGGGTGCCGAAAGCGTTTTTCCCTTTTGGAGGGGGGGCGACTGCGCACGTCTGGGCATTTGTCTGGGTAACAAAAAGTGGGGGGACGAAATGAATGCCCTCTTTACCTTGTTGAAACTTTTTATTGTATGTTTAAGAATTTCACTTGCGAATCACATGCTATTATTATTAGTAGTATTGGTATTAGTATTATCATAAGAATGTTTTGGCAACCTTTTCCATGCAGTGAACGTTTTATTTTTAACTAGAGATTTTCTCACATGATTGTTCATTAATTTTGCCTGCCTATTTACATTGCATTCATGCTGCGTCACGCATTTTACGTGTGATCACATGTTATTCGCAACATGATCACATGCTCACTTGTAAACACACGGGCACGTGTGACTTATTTGCCCACTATTTCAAGAACACTGGTTTCACGCTGAAGTTTCTGAAGTAATTTGGCAGCCCTCTGGCTCCTGGTGGGAGCAGGTATTGGAAGCTGCTGGACCCTCCTGGTGTCTTTCGTGGCCCCTCTCCTGTGGAAGTGTGTCTGCACCTGTCTTTAATCTGCATAATGACCACAACTCGGATACGGGTGGGTGAGTACTGACGAATGGCTACATCGTCTGTCTGAGAAGGTGGGGGGGGGGGGTGGGGGTGGGGGGTATGGCTGCAGATGTACCTGCTACATTTCTGCACCACTAAATAGAGTCTTCGGCACAAAAAATGTATGTTATACTAGTAAATTCTTTACATCCTCTTCCGCAAACAAAGTGCATGTTCTTTAGAATAATTTGTAATTATAAATTAATCATAAATTAATACAAATGAAATTGATGCGCAGGCTGGGGCTATGGATGATGTACATGCCAAAAAGTATTTGCCACACAATCAATTGTGTACTACTCTACAGAATGTTTTCTCCTCGTTTAGACACTTTAATAAGTCATTTGTTTGAAGAGCTTAGACCTTGTTCTCTTTTCCACCATATTCTTTAGATTCATTTGCAATAATAAATGATTCTGGGTGAGGGGAGTGTCGGGGGTTCCTCCAGATGTGCCCCCGCTTCACACAATCACCCGGTGTAACTGCTACAAAAAGACCACCAAGCGAAGAAGAAGAAAAAGTGCATCATGAAGCAGGAGTTTCAGTACAGCTGGTCCGGGATCAGTGCACGTGTCCAGCTGCACAATAGAAACAGATTGTATGTCCCTTAGGCTTGTTTCTATTATTGAGCTTTGTCTCATCCTGACTGTGCTTGTCTGGAGTTTATTCTTAAGCAGTTTCTTGCACACACTGTGTGTGTGTGTGTGTGTGTGTGTGTGTGTGTGTGTGTGTGTGTGTGTGTGTGTGTGTGTGTGTGTGT
>JBBPDE010000134.1:11594728-11610106 GCA_037974605.1 Nannopetersius ansorgii
GGCTCATGTTGCAAGTGGTAGTCCTGGTTTAGCTAACTTTAGCCTGGTGTGTCTCTGGAAACCGCCATTTTTCCCCCCAGCAAGAGGAGGGAAATTTGAGTGAGGAGGAGAGGCTGGAAAACCCAAGCTTGCTTCATTTCTGGTAGTACAACGCCTTGCACGACGCAAGATTAACTGTTTTGGATCTCTGCTTTCTAGATAAAAGCTTTGTAGTTAAGTTTTTTTCCTGAAGAATAATCACATTGCTGGTTAGGTTTTGCGGAGTGGGGACCAAAACATGATCATGTTACTTCAAAAACTCGCATAACTTTACCTACGTCTTATAACTATCTATGTTTAATTACATATAATTTAATTTAATCCCGCCCAACAGCAGTGGCTAACCTCAAAAATACTCTACGGAAGCAATTGACACTCCCCACAGAAGTGTACCTTTAATTTACTTCACTTCCTATACTATACTGACTTGCTACTATCTAGCAAAAGTGTTCAACCAAGCTGTAAAATAGTTTGACCTGACAGTACTGACAATCCAGTAACAGTAGTGTATTAAAGAGTTATTACACCCTCAAGCGGGAGATGCGCTTGGTAATACAAAATTATCTGCATTGTTCAAAAGTTGACCTGATTGTCCGAATAACATCATGGCAAGTTCTGCTGCATTTTCTGCACATCTGTGTTGTAGATGCACAGGACCTGGTTTAGGACTAATGGTGCATATCCACTGGGTTTGAATTTGTTGCCATAAATGTCTTTTCAGCTGGAGAATAGTCGAAAGAAAGGTGCAATGGACTAGGCGGACAGTGAAACCTAGATTAGAATGTTGAACTGAGCAGGCAAGAAAAGACAACCTTTCATTATTCGAGCACAATAGGGCTAAGCTTTAAATTAATAAAGCTTATATAATATACCTCATATAATGTGCTGTTATAATTGAAGAGTCCATTCTAAAAATAATTTGGGTCTTTGTTCATGATATTTTTAAAAAATTAACTAGACAGCCATGTATATATTCTTCTAATTTATATTGGTTACTCTAGTTAAGTATCCTCTTGTCATCTGACTGTTAGCTAGATTTCAGTCTACATCAAATTGATAATATAATTTCAGACTTTTACATTTTTACTATATTAGTGTTTGCTGAGAAAGCTGGTGTGAAGCACAGCAGAATTGGATACATCCTGCTGTATATGGGTTTTTTGGACATGCTGTGTCACACATTGTGACGGTAATGCCACAGCTGACTGTCCAGAAAAGCATAATTGCCCTCATTCTTTCTTAGTGAGCCTGTCCAGTGCAGCACTAGTCAGGACAGGTGCTTGTTAGCTGACATAACAGATTTAGCAGTTAGTGGTGTTCTCTGGGCCTGTTTACCGGCCTAGTAATGTTGCATAAAAAAAAAATATGCACTGCAAGTCAAGTATGTTTTATTGTCATTTAAACCATATACACACAGAACAGTGAAATACAATGTTTCTCTCTGACCATAGTGCAACAAAAGAACAGACAGGACAAAGGGAGTACAAGAAAAAATTGGCAAAACATGACATTTAGTACAATCAACAATACAGTACAAGTCTAAATTAATACAGTATTATGACAGTTACTGTATTCTAGCAGCAGAGAGCTAAAAGTACGAAAATGCAGGAGAGGTAGTTGGCAATAAAAATAGCAGCAGCAGGACAGAAAATGGGCAGTGTAAGAGATAGAATGGTATTTACAGAGGTAGTCTGAGTTGTTTGAGATGTACATACTTGACCCAGAGGAAGCATGTGTTGGCATCAACCCTCAACTTCCACTTTTGGTAGCTTTAACTTCACCATATCATCCTGATCGCCTGTGTAGCGATGCAAGCAGTCGCTGCAGTATTGCTGGTTCTCACTGAATCCGAATAACTTCTGACTCCCTCTGTGCCTTCATGGCTAGTAGATTGCATACATGGAATATGCTGTCACATTATGTAAATTGGTCAACCAGTGTTAATAGCCTTCTCACTATGCGCACATCAAATATGTGTGAAACATGAGAACTAGACTGCAAGAACAGTTATACTGACTGTAACTAACTTGAGACACTGCTGCACATGGGAGTGGGATTTTTTTTTATCCACCTTTGTTTACTGGCCTTTTACTAACCACTTCATTAATAATCATCATTTCTGCCTGTCTTTAGCAGATTTTTATGTCAGTGCCAGGCTAACATTACACTTTAAAGAGATTTGCTGCATCTTCCCAGCTGTACTATTCTTAAATACTTTAGACTGTCTGAAAGGGCTTTGTAGCAGATTCCCAATAAACTGGACTCTTAATATCTAGTACTTAACTAAAATACTAGTTAACTGCATCATCCAACAAACTTCTCTAATGTAATTCTAAAGAACATGTTTTCTCTCAGCTTACCTTCTGTATTTACTTAAGATCTAACTAAGCTGTGTTTGATCAACCAGTCTTGCGAAACCAGCAATATAAGAACTAATTGAGTGACGTAGTTGTTGCTGACCGTGTCTGGATGTCAAGATCGATGGTTGCCCCGCCTAGAAAAGCTACAAGCATGTTCTGTGGGGGACTAAACTATTAGTCCCAATACATTTGGCTTTGGGTTACTTTTTTTTTTATTTTTATTTTTTATTCCTTCCCGATTTTTGATCGGACCTATACAGAATATCCGATCGGCGCATCACTAGGTTATTTATTTTACCTGTTGTAATATCAAATATGTGCGATATGGAGAGGAACCAAGCAGTAATCAATATAAAGTTTTTGTATGAATAGGCCAATCTGTATCAAAGTGCATTGTACTTTATAAATGTGCTTTGGAGGAGTGGGTTGTTAACTGATCCTGTGACGCATTCTAAGACATTAAAAGCATCAGCACGTCCTTTTGTTGGCATGCATCTCCAGAATGACCTCAGATCAGTGGCTTTTCATTGGCCTTTTAAAGATGAATACGCAGCATGATCAGGAACTGCCAGAATCTGCGTTAGACTGGTCTTCTCCTGGCAACTGCCTTTGCCAAATGCCAAGTGATCTAATTTAATGGAGTACTTAGGCCTTTAGAGGTTTTTCAGTCTGCCTGTGTCTGAGAGAAAGAGAGGTTTGAAACAGAAAGAACCTGGTTTTAATCCTTAGTGCTCCTCAGCAAAAATAACGCCCATATATTATATATCAGTAGATGCAATTACAGAAGAATTTCACAGTTAGAAAATAGTTGGATAAGCAATTACCTACACATTCACATTGTTTGTCTGACTGTCCTAAAATGTTCCTGTTTTCATGTCAAAAAGTGACAAATACAGCAAATTGTAAAGGATGTTTTTGTTCTTCTATCCTGAAACAAGAATGTACATCAAGGTACTTTAGTTCTAGACCTGAGTGCCCAGAGTCCAGTACAGTCTGATGATTTCTTACACATACCTGGTTTAACTCATCTGTTAATTGTTTGGTTTATTGAGTGTTTGTGTGGACATCAGCCCTCCAAGACTGAAAGAGCCCTAATGTGTGTGCAATCAAAACCATTTTAAATCTTTCAAAGTGAGGTGTGGGTTGAAAAGTTTGTATCTGCAGTTTTATCCGAATCCCCTGCTTATATTAGTGTGCTATATTGGGGCAAAAACTTCAAAGTAATAATTTCCAGTCCTTCTTAATAAGTTAAGCAAGGTTCACCCATCTGTCCTTTATTTTCCACTTCTCTACTGTTAGCAGGTGCCCCTGTTTTCATATCAGTGACATCAAGCTCATTATTTCTTTGTAAATGAAGAGGCGGGGCCTTAGCACTCCTCAACGGCTCAGTGGCTTTGACCATTCATCTCTGAATGGCCAAATTACAAGATATTGCTTTGCAGAAACGCTGAACTTGATTTGGGTATGCATTTTTAAAAAGCGTAAAAAAATGAATGCTTCTGCCATCCAGCAAGGAGATATCTGAGACATGAATGGGGGGAAAAAAGAAAGGGAAAAAGCAGCGTTAAGAACACTTCGTTGTACTGTCTTGCTGCCCAGCTTGTCTGTAGCGACTGCCAACTTTAGACGGAGAGCCGAAGTGGGCCCGAGTCCGAAAACAACCGCTTTAAATCTTAAACCGAGGAGCTCACAAGCAGCCAAGTCATCAGACCCACAACGACAACATGGCTTCCTGATGCCGAGACAGAGCCAGTGCTTTGCCCAAACCTCCATTTTGCTGCATCGCTCAGGGTGTTCGATAACAGATCATGGGAGCAATCTGTAATCCTGTGGATGGGTCAGTTGCAGTTGTTCAGTGCTTTGTTTTTTATTTATTTATTCCTTCCTTTTCCCATTGAAAAGTGGCTTTTTTTAAATGGAGTGGATTTATTTTACGTTACTCTCAGTTTTAAACAGTGGCTCCTTTTTGAAGGATATATTGGAGTGTATTAATTACATGACAAACTAGTAGTACTTTTTTTTTTTTTTTTGTCTTATTCATCTTTATTTTTCTTTCCAGCACTCTTTTCTCTACAGGCACAGCCTGTTTATAAACAAGATGACGAGGCAGAGGACATGATGAAAATGAAATGAAACGAATATGAAAGGACTACTCTCCGGCGCCTGGTATTTATTTCTGAATGCCATGTTTGCTATTCATTTTACAGGTCCAGTGAAGATGTATGCTGTGTTTGCACCTTGGGATGAGGTAGTAGGTTGTGTAGTTTTAGGGTCACACCCACACTGGGAGATAACTATACAGCCTACTGTCTTTCTCAAGGTGGCTGAGAGCGTCTTCGTCTGCCCTTCAGTGGAAAAGGAAACATGAACAACATCTGAATATGGGGCATAAAAGTAGTCAAGGGTGGGCTGTATGGTATTATGATGAATTATCATAATATGCTTTATCATGGGTATCGTTCAATATCTCTTAAAATAATAACAATGGTTGTAATATTAATTAACAGTTGTAAACTATGTGTATTGTAACTGTAAATTACATAGTAAGCAGTAGCTGATTTGATGTATATGATATGCTTTTTTTTAAAAATCCATTTTTAAAGTTTGTGTATTCTTAGTTTTTAGTTCAAGTTTAGTTTTAGCCTTTGTTTAAGTAGCAGGTGCATGTTGTCCAACTTGTTCATAGTTTATTATACTGATATTATCCCAATTATTTTTCACAAAAGTTCATGCTAAAGCAATTCCTTGTTGGTTACGAGATCAATATGCTTTCACAGTGTGAGGTAGTAGATTGTATAGTTGTGGGGTAGTGATTTTATCCTGTGTAGAAGATAACTATACAATCTGTTGCCTTCCCTGAGGGGGTAAGATTCATGTTTAGTGCCCCTTTTTTTTAAACAATTATGTAGAACTGTGTTTTATGTAACTACCAAACTGTACTGTGGATATTCTTGAAAATATTTAAGTGCTTGTCTGTATTTTTGATAATAATAAATGGGGAAAATCAACAATGACTGTACATTGCACTGTTTAAATGTAAC
Organism: Nannopetersius ansorgii; assembly: GCA_037974605.1. Taxonomy (NCBI): domain Eukaryota; kingdom Metazoa; phylum Chordata; class Actinopteri; order Characiformes; family Alestidae; genus Nannopetersius; species Nannopetersius ansorgii. Next base: position 11,600,169 of record JBBPDE010000134.1, read on the forward strand.
AATATTTGAAATAAAATAATTAATTTTGGATGTCACTTTTTGTAAGTAGTACCAATTGTAATTGTATTGTGGAAATTTTTCCCGCTCCCTTCTTAAATGTCAGCCTTCGGCCTGGAGATGGCGCTCTTTCATAGCATATGGTGCAGAACACAATTTGATGTACCCCACAGCCAATTTTAAGTTGGTAAATGTGTGTTTATAAAATAAGTTAGCCTGTTAATGTCAGTGTTGTTTGGCAGTGTGGCCAGTATAAAACTGCTAGAAGCATAAATGACCAAACTAAAAGATACCACACTTCATTCTTTGTTAGGTTGCTGTTATTTAGTGGAAGAAAATGAGTGCTTTAGTGTTAGGATTATTTAATAAAGTATTTTATGTCCTATTTGTAAGCCATTATCTTTTGTCTTTTGCTTTATATTTACCCACGGATTGCCTCTATGTATTCCCCTATGGTCATTACTGTAAATACATATGCAACATGAAATAAAAAAAATTACAAACCGATGTTCTAATCTTTGAATGATTGTTGTGAAGTTTGAGATGTTTCAAAGAATATTCAATCATTAAATGAACTATTCAACCAATCAGTAAACTGAACAATAGACTGACAGAACAATAAACTGACTTTCATGTCATTGGGTTGTGTAATGATAATCGATTTAAGCCTTTCTGCACATACTTTTTAAAATTTCATATCCTGGAACCATATTTTGATTTCATACGTATATATTTAGAGAGTAATCATGGTATTTGTTGGCAAGAAATACTTGTCCAATAAAACATTGTTTAGTACAATGTTAGCAATTCACCTGCACTGCTATGATCTTTTTCCTGATCTTTCGTTTCTTCACTATATTGTCCACTGAAGATGTTCACCTTGTTTTAAACTCAACTAAATATCCGCTTCATTTCAGATTAACTTTATCAAGTCTGTAGCACTTAAACCTGACTCTAACCTAACACCAACATCCAAATCTGATCATATCGAATATCAAAGCCACCAGCAAGTAAGTTTGGGCAGTATGACAATGTTTGTTATGATAAATGGCATCTCTGTGTTTTATCCAGAGCTTAAAGAACATGTTTCATCACAGCAAAATGAATATTGTTTTGTTGGAGGGCACTGTATTGGTGCTGGTGGTAGATACAAAAAGTGGCACTTTGTATTCGAACCTAATATACCTCATCTTGCTGTAGAAGTGGTTACACTTTCCACATGAACAAAATGTCATCCTATGTGTTGCCAGAAGTAAACGGAATGACACCTTTCATATCCTGTAGATTATTTTGGTTTATGCGTGTTTACACCACTACAGAAATCTTGGCATATGCAAGATAATTCTATCAGAAACGTGTTTGTGTATTTAATCAACTCAGACAGATTGCAATGCATTGCTTTTTTCAGCATACAGACAATTCATATATAAAATATTGGAAATCATGATCAATGGCACACAAGCCATTGAGAAAGATGAGTTATTAGGAGGGGTGGAGAGAAGGGGGGTGGGTGCTGGGGACTGGTTAGAAGGGAAGAATCAAGAAGTCTAACTTTCTTCTCTCATGGGAGGAGCAAAGGGGTGCAGTGGAAGAGATAAAAAGCTGGTAAAGCCAGCCAAAGCTCCAGGCTCTAGGATTCACACTCCACTGGGCTATAGATTACTGCACTAGAACTCCACGGCATTAATATAACAACAGGCTGTAAAGCAACTCAACCTGTCTGCAGGTTCTTAACTCCTAACAGGCTGCTTCTCAGTCTATGTAGGCTGGATGTTCCCCTAACAGACAGTGGCAGGTAGTGTTACACGGAAGCAGGCTGTACCTGCTCTTCCAGCACTGGAGGGGGAAAAAGCAGTTTTTAGTGGCAGATCTGCCTGGTGGTGGGCTTTCAGTCTTTACAGCCCCCTTTTTTCCTTGGATAATTGAACATCTTTGGAGAAAGACTGCTCTTCCATCTGAACACGCCCTGACACATCAGATATGGGGAACAGGGGAGACATGACTCGGTGCGTCTGGCTGAAGTGATCCACATGCTGGAGGTTTCTTCTAAAGGACATTCGAGGCTCACAAAACACCAATCTAACATCTAAAAATGAGCAGGAAAACACGACGCTGGATCTTCCACATCTTCCTCTGCCTGGGGATTATTTATCTGAAAATTGGGTGAGTCAGTCAAGTCTGTTCACCTGCTGCTAACTTTTAAGTTATTTAAAGTGAAGAAAGCAATTTTGGGGGGAAAGTATATTGAATGCGTTTTGCATTTAAGCAAGGAGTGCTGCTGAATGTGATAAATTAGTAATTACATGTGGTCGGTTTTCAGGCATTTGATTTTCCTGCCTCGATTTTGCATTACTTTGAATTTGGGACCTAAGCCGTCTTGCCCTTTTAAGTGAATAAAACACTTTCAAGTACAAGTAAAATACATTCTCTGATGCTTTAGAACATCTGTAAGTCTTTAGAAGTGCTCCACTGTGTGATCAAACTGTTCAGGTTTAGTGGGCATCAGAGCATCATGCGTGTACTACTGGACCAGATCCACCAACCACAGTTCATAAGTTACATCCCTCTTCATTTTTATAATTGCAGGGGTTTTTCGTCTGTGGTGGCCCTGGGAGCGAGCATTATCTGCAATAAAATCCCTGGTCTGGCCCCTCGACAGAGGACTATCTGCCAGAGCAGACCCGATGCCATCATAGTGATCGGAGAAGGAGCTCAGATGGGCATCAACGAGTGCCAGTTTCAATTCCGGAACGGTCGCTGGAACTGCTCCGCACTCGGGGAGAGAACTGTCTTTGGAAAAGAGCTGAAAGTGGGTATGTTACAGTATTTAAAAGTATTATTATTATTCTCTCTGAATTACTGCTGCTTGATTCCTATTTTAGTGATTCTGGTTTTTCAGAATACTGACATATGTTACGAGCCTCAGATTTGACTTGGGTCTCACTTTAATGAAATAGAAGTTAAAGTAGCTTCCAGAAAGGAGATGAATAAGGAAGTGTAAGTTCCGAAACTCTTTTAAAAGGCTCCTGCAGAGGACCGTCCGAGTAAAATTCTAAATTTCTAGACGTTTGAGCAACAGCAAAGCAGTCCAGTCTAATCACATAACAGAATGAAATTCAATTAAATTAAAGAGTGACTCCTTGGAAATGTGTAAATGAAGAAAAATGCTTTGGTCACAAGTAGACCTGAGCAAAAGTGTTATCCATCACATGGATATTGTGTCTTTAGAAACACTCTGAAAAGGTTTAGAGAATGGAACTTTTTGCTATCAACTTCTGGTAAATATCTTAATAAAACTACTTAAATGTCCTATAAGGGTATGAATGATATAACTGATTATTTGAATATGTATAAAGCAATCAAATACAATTCAAATAAAAATAGCTAACTTTCCAGCATAAATCTTAATATCTTAACCCTGCACTTATTATTAATCTACTTTCTTCTTCTGTTCAGCATAAGGCATTTCAGCATTAAAACAGGTATGATCATTTTCAGTTGTGGGTTTTCTGGCTCATGTTATCCTTCAGATTTTCATTGGTTCCTGTGTCTAATGGGAAACTATTTACCAAAACATTCAGAACTGTTAGTGTACTCACAACACTTTGGTCTCTGGCACGCCACTGTAATGTCACATCAAGTCTACTTCCCCCTGCTTTCACTGAACAAGTATCAACGCGGCTGGATTTATGGCCTCTCTCGCAGCCAGGTCGTCTGAAAAGAAGTCTCTTTCTAGTCATTCTGTCTTATCTGTAGATTTTAATGATTTGGCAGCTAGGCTTTTCACTTTACCACGGGTATAAATTACACACACAGAATAAATGAGGGGGGGACAAAATAGTACGGAATTGTAAGGAAATTGAAGTACATGTCACTGCTGGATAAACAAAACAAAATTAACTAAGAGAAAGTTTTTTTTAAGGTTGTTCTTTCTTTTCCTTGGGGTAACACAATCTATTTCCCCCAGGCAAACTTAGGCCTATTTAGTGCCATTGAGCCTGCGACACTTTGATGAATGGTTATGTGAAGGACTTTGCTTTAGTTTCAGTGCTCTGCTTGGTGGGAAAGAGTGGAATTATTGGGCCGTCTGTCTGTTGAAGATGACTGCAGGGAATATCGGTGCTCGAATGACTCGAATTTCCCCTCGGAAACGAACCCCGCGGATCATATTTAACATCATTTCTCCTGTTTCCCCTCGGCCTGTGTTCGAGCGGGATTGAGACAGCGGAGGGATTGTGCGGTTGAGATTCAAAGGGGAAAAGCTTAGATCTGTAGAGACTTGTATCCATCGCTGAAGGTGTAGCTGAATTTTATCCCTCTCTGCATCAAAGACAAATGCCTCGTGAAAAAGAAAAGAGCAAAAAAAAAGAAAAGAAAAAGCAAAGGTCTTGCATTGCCTAAGAATGTCCCTCTTTTTCTTTCTCGTTCTTGAGCTGCATGTTTAACCCCTTCAAATCTAGGCTTATTATTAAAGTAATCTTAAGATTTAATCTTATGATCTAAACAGCATGGCAACATTAACACAATCTTCTTTTTGATCATATGGTGCAGCCCTAAGAGGAGCTATTATATTTTATAAGGTTATGAGAGTGGGAGTTTAAGGGATGAAGCGCTTCAACTGATGTGATCATTGATGATATCGTTACAGCTGCTTTTGGAGTTCCATTGTAGCCCCTCTTCATCCCTGCACCATGCAGCTGACAGTGACACACTGTGACAGACCTTTGTGTCCATCCCTTTAGCTGCCATTGTGGTCCAGCCCCCTCAACGAGTGTTTGCCCAGGCCGCCGTTGTCTGTGGTTAGAATAGTCAGGATAAAAGAGAGCGGGCAAGCGTTCTAACAGGATTGGTTTCAGTGGCCAGCCGTGCAGCCGTGCACACAGTAGCCTAGCGGAGCCCTGGGAGATGAAAAGCAGCGGCTAATCCTCGCAGCGCAGTTCAGAAGGAGGTAAAGTAATGCTCGCTCATACTTAGGGCCTGGTACCATACGCTCTGGTCTTGGCATCATCGCTGAGGATTCCTCCTTGTTGTGCTACTGAAAGAGGAACCACACGTTATTCTGCTGTTGTGTCTAAACTTTGTAGCAGCTCTTTTTTGTGTTGTTTTTTTGTTCCTTGAAATTTTGCAATCTACAGCTGTCCTTCGCATTTTTGTAAACACATTTTTTGGACCAACAAAAATGTCCCAGAATGACATCTTACTATAATAACATACATTTGAAATAAAGGATGATTTTTCTTCTCCCAAAGAGTTCCTGTTTGGAAATCCTTGGCGCTGTGTACGTATAAAAACCTGTGGCCATTTGTATAAAACATCTCAAGTATTTATCTCAAGTTAAAGGCTTAAGGATAAACGAGAAGCTATACGTTGAAATAAAAAAAAAACTTGTGCGACTGTCAAATATGCAAATTCTTACATTATAAAAACCTATAATAAAGTATATGAAGATGTTTTTGTGCAAGTTTTCACTAACCCTCAGCCGATCTGAATGTTCATGTTGGTCAGATGTACAAAGTGTAAAAGATATAATTCATATTTTATTTTGCATTTTTTCAAGCTGAAGCCTCACTCTTTCCTCCCCCTCATTCTTTTTCTCTCACTTACGTACCCTCCGGCATACTCAAAAAATAGTTTTCCTCCACCAGCATTGTCTCAAGTCCAGACAAGCACATTGTGTGAGGTTTATAAATTAACCTCTTGCATTTCCAGTTTTTGGCAATGGGACACCTCATGCAGAATCAGTCTGAGCCACTGATTCAGATTCTGGAAAAGTGACAAACGTAATGTCATAACACACATGTTTTATGGTGTTCTTATCAGATGTGTTTGTGTTCACAATATCTTGATTTAAGTAAACACAGTCCAAGTTATTACTTAATAACAAAAAGTCCTCTCAGCCATGTCCTCATGACAAGACTTTTGCCTTTTGGTGAAATGTTTGGTCCCTACTAACCTTTGCATCGAATCCATCCTTTTCTCTCCCTGCATTAAGCCCAAGCAACTCATAAAAATCTCCATATAATTGATGCCCCAAACTGGCCTTTCTTAAATTGCATGGGCACTGCTCCAAGATGTTTATCAGCCTCAGGTCAACACATGTGTTAGTGAAGAGGCCCTGAGAAAACTCTGAGAGAGTTGTGTGAAGTTGCACTGCACTTGTTGATAGCTTATCCCTGTTTTACCCTATGCAGTGTCAGTGATACACAATTTCTTTTTCTCTCTTTAAAAACTGCTCTAAAGAATAGTTGATGCATGTGAACATCCACGTTGGTCACAGTAAATGGACCAGAATTTCGACTTTTTATGTGAATACTTTCCTTTTTTCTGTCACAATGTAAAAGAAGCCTCATGCTGCCCTTATTGTTGGATGGACCCAAGGTGGCCATGCGCAAACATTCATTGCCTAATTCATAGTGTTCAGCCTGGACTCTTTATTAGAGTATAGACATACACAACATCCAACCAGAGATTATGTTGTTCACATATATTAGTATTAATGGCACCATAAGGAAAACATGACATTAAACAAATGTCATGTAAAAATGAATTGCAACTGTTTTTGGTGCATAAAGGCATACAAATGCCTTAAATAGACCTCAGAGAAAAAAGTTAAAATGCAAGATGAATGTGGGAAACATTATAACTTTAAGAGAGTAAGAGGCTTATTTGAATGTAATGGCCTTTAAACAGTCCCTGAATATGGAGTTGACATCAGAGAAGGTTACTTCACCATAACATACCAAACATCTTTAGGATTGTCTGTTCTTTGTGAGATTGATGGTATACAAGTCAAAACAGCCAGTTTTCTTAAATCACTGCAATTCTTTCTTAGTTTGTGGTGTGTAAATGATTCCTAGGAGAGTCAATATGTGATGATTCATTAATCCAGACGATGAGCTGTATACTTCCGTGATGGCTCATGTAACGCAGGACTGATCAATAGATCTTAAACTCATGACAGCTTTCTCTTTGCTAAGGAGTTTCCCAAGAATGTTGTGCTTGCGTACACTTTAAACTGGATCTGTCTGTTCAGGCTACGGCTGCTTCTTCTACTTACACAGCACAGGTATCTGAGCACATGAAAACCACAGATTTTTATTTAAATATGTCAACATTTTCGCACATGCACAGAGAAATGGTGAAATTCTTAGTCCCATTTACAAAAAAGAAAAGTACAAAACAAACATATAAGTGCCCATAAAGGGTCGTTGGCCTAGTCCAGAGGCCCCCAACCATTTTTGTGCCACAGACCAGATACAGTACACCCGAAAACAAAGTGTTTGATTTTTACTCATTTTTGCAAGCTTGTGGGCTAAATTTTTGATGTACCGTCTCATGTGATCGAGACAGGCATTTTTTTCAAAATAAAAGATCCTTCAGACTAATCAATCAAATATTTTTATTCTGTCTTTCTGTGCGGCCCGGTACCAAATGACTTATGGACCAATACCGGTCCATGGCCTGTTGGTCCTCTAGTCTAGTCAACATTCAGTATTTATTGGTGACAACAGAATCTGATTGGTAGAAAAGCACCGTGCTTATGTTTCTATACTAGATAACATCAGATTGTTTAAATAGCTATATAATTCTACTAATAAGAAGTTGTTTGCTAAACTGTTGGAACTACTTTTTTGGTACAAGAAATTGCCATTTCATTTGGAACTATGACTATTGGAGAAACAATTGTAGAAAAAGCAATAGGATATTACATTTTGTGTACTATGGTCAATAATATCACAGCTGGGGTGTCCTGCTGTGATCAAATCACAGGTGAGATTTCGGTCATGATAACACGCCACCTTGAGTATTCTATCCCTAGTAGCCATAAACGTTAAAGGCCATAAACTTTGCCCTGTAATCTTGTTTTTTTCCCATCTGAAGTGCCCTTTTTAACAGTTTAAGGGAAAAGCAACTGCAGCCAAGTGGAAACAACTAATTACAGTACATTGTATGGTTAACATAAATATTTGAACCATGTTTCTTCAAATATTCCAACCTTTGCACCAATGGATCTTTCCCCTCCCATCTACATCTACCTGAGTGCTCTTAACCTGGAAGTGCCCTACTTAACAGGGGCAATCAATTATGTGAGTCTTTGTGGCCAGGGGCTGTTCTGCATGCCTGGGGGACTCACCTCCGCTCGGGTGGATCCCGTCTTCTGACGGAAGCTGGGACAGTGGCCAGAATCAAGTCTAAACATACCACGTGCCCCCTATCTCTACCACTCTATTGTCTGTTAAATAAACCCTCGTCCATTGTACTTGTTGAAGAGATGGGCCATTCCATTCCTTCCTTTGCTGGAATTGGTCGTGTGAGCACAATCGGAGGGTTATTTGTCTTAATGTTTCCTCCCCTTGACAAGCGAAGGACGATTATTTCGTGTCGAATAAAGACAAGGATTGTCGGTGTCAATGCCATTCGTTATCGTCCTATTGTTAGCATGTGCTCATGGTATTATCTCCACTTCTGTCTTCTCTATATTAGACTATTTTCAGTGGGTCTCGCTGTCCAGAGCATCCCACCCCATTTAACAAGGGCCACAGCATTCATCAGTGCAAAAAAACGCATGATAAATGGATTCCTCTTGGCACAGATCAGGAGTTTTTGTTATTGCTGTTGAGCATCAAGCTATGTCAGGTATGTACTTGAGCTTGATATGGCCGCAGAACAGTGGATCCCTGATTTTTGTGCTGTGCGCTGTATCGTATTTTTTGCAAAATGAGTTTGTGAGTCACTGCGAATGCAATTTGAACTTAGAACCTTGCCATTATCTACTACAACAAAGTAGTTGGAAATATTTGAACATAAACTAGCGTCCGTACACATTTAATCCAATATATGTCGTAGTGCGACATCTTATCACAGTGCGACATCTTATCAACACAATATCAACTTTATCAGACATTAAAGCAGGTACAGGGGAAGGTGTTTTCAGTTGAGGGTGTGGAGGTTTTTAGCAGAGAGACAACTATACAGTGTAGGGGGTCCTTGGGTTACGACAGACTTGGCATACAGTGTTTCAAGTTTACGATGCTCACTCCCATAAAACTTAAAAAAAATACAAAATGTGAGTGTTTTAGTATACGCCGTTAGGGTCGCACTTACGGATTACGTGGCCGAATATGCAGTATACAGAGTGTGTATGAGTGAGAGAGCTGGTGTTCCCCAGTACGCTTACCTACGTCAATTGGACTGTTAAAGTGTTTTTGCACTCTTTTTGGTCATTTTTTTATGTTACTACAATACAGTATATTTATGTCCTTTTCCTTTTTCTGTGGCTTAGTTGTGTTTTTATGTTCTAGATTGTGATTTTACAAAGGTATTATGATAGGTAAGTGATAGGTAAGGCTAGGGTGCACCATTGTACTTTGCCTCACTTTTAAGTGGTTTTCGGTTTAAAGTGTCTACAAACCAATAAACATAAATGTAAATTTCCTCTGGCTTGCAGGGAGTAAAGAGGCTGCTTTCACCTACGCCATCATCTCTGCCGGAGTCGCCCATGCCATCACGGCCGCCTGCACCCAGGGCACGCTGAGTGGCTGCGGCTGCGATAAGGAGAAACAGGGTTTCTATAACCAGGATGAAGGCTGGAAGTGGGGAGGTTGCTCCGCCGACATCCGCTACGGTCTCAGCTTCTCCAAGGTGTTTGTGGACGCCCGAGAGATCAAGCAGAACGCCAGGACTCTCATGAACCTCCACAACAATGAAGTGGGAAGAAAGGTACGCATATCAGGGCACGGCCTTCAAACCCAGACTTTCTGAAACAATAATTGCCTCATTACACAGAATAGAGCATACAATGTAAAACTTTCAGCTCAAACCGATTTGTCAGCTGTTTTCACTTATTTATTGTGTTGCATACACCCATTAAATAATTAAGTAATCTTAGCAATAAAGAATGTATAAAAAATGTCAGGGCTTTACTAGTAATTTATAGTATA
>JBBPDE010000134.1:11616089-11627394 GCA_037974605.1 Nannopetersius ansorgii
GTATGACCGAATTGTCACTTTCACTAATTGTTTTAATAAAATCTGAAACAGCTTTATCATCAAAACTGCAGACCACTCGCTCCATCGCTGCTCAGGGTCTGAAATGATCTCTTGTTTCCTCCTTTCCAGATCCTGGAAAAGAACATGCGCTTGGAGTGCAAGTGTCACGGCGTCTCCGGCTCCTGCACCACCAAGACTTGCTGGACGACCCTGCCCAAGTTCAGGCAGCTTGGCTACATCCTCAAAGAAAAGTACATAAAGGCAGTTCAGGTGGAACCCGTGCGTGCGAGCCGGAACAAACGACCCACCTTTCTGAAGATCAAAAAGCCCTATTCCTACCGCAAGCCTTTGGACACCGACTTGGTTTACATCGAGAAATCGCCCAACTATTGTGAGCCGGACCCTATTACTGGCAGCATGGGGACACAGGGCAGAATCTGCAACAAGACAGCCCATCAGGCAAACAGCTGTGATTCGATGTGCTGCGACCGGGGCTACAACACACACCAGTACTCACGAGTTTGGCAGTGCAACTGCAAGTTCCTTTGGTGCTGCTACGTCAAATGCAACACATGCAGCGAGAGGACAGAGGTGTACACCTGCAAATGAGAACAGTTTTGTTGCTCTTGCATACGTATCATGCAAGTGTTAAGTGTAGAGGGTCTGAGAAGGTCAGTGTCATTACATCAACAGGGTGCATTCCCTTTGAGCACTGGGTGATGTAGATCCAAAGCTTTTTGCACAAGGTGAATTCTTGGGTCTTCATTATTGGCCAGGATCTCTTAATATTTGTTGGAGGATGGCCAGAGGAAGTGTGGGCTACGTATCCAGCTTTGCTATGGAGCTTGATCATGATCTTTGGTCTTGGACACCCTGCGCGTTCTGAGCAACAGAGCGAGAAAGTCCAGGAAAGGATGTCCTGTGGGCCGAGAGAAAGTTGTGAGTGGTGACCTTGGCCTGTACCGCTCTACAGGTCTGTGAGGAAAGCCCTCTCTATGAGCTGCTTTGTGAACGGACAACCCTGTCAGACGTAATTCCAAACTGGATGTTTTGGACGGTTTGTCTTCCGATGGACGTTACGAAAGCATACTGTATATGATGGCGACAGTGATATTTAACTTTTTATTTAGAGAAAGAAAGGCTAATATTAATTTATTTAATAATAAAACTACTGATTTTTCTTTCTTTGTGTGAGTTAAGGTCCGTTTTCACCAGTGACTCCATTGTAATTGTGGTAGAAGCAAAAATGTAACCAGCTCTCACACCTGATCCCACACACTTGTTCTTTTTGATTGATATACCGAGTGTAGTTTTTACCGTGAACGGCGTGAACAAAACACATAGTGTTGGTGCAGTTGTGCTAACTGTTCTGTGGTGTTTGCACCTTGTTGACAACCACAAAATTCAGCAGTCCCTTTCTGCCTCTACTGTGTTTCGTCTTCCACCCCAGCTCCTAGCTACTATATATATATATATATATATATATAGACAGACACATACACACAGACACTGGAAATTCCTCTTGCCAGCTACCTCTGAAGAAAATGAATTAACTGCTTGCATGCTAAACTGCAGAAAGCGACTAATCCAAACAGTACGCACAGGAAGTTGATTTTTGTTCATAATAATAGATCAATTATGTTTCAAGTTATTCCCTGATTACACCAGTGCAAAAAAAAAAAGATGAACAACCCACAGGTAACCTTAATTACCACATAACCTTCTGCATGCAGGCTCACGCATAGCTCTGCCTCGGCCTACGCTTGTCCAGCTGGCAGAAAAGCCAAAGCTGCGATTAATTCATTTTGGAACGAGATAGCTTGCAATCAGGAGATGCCTCCACATGCTACTGATATCGAACGCTGAGGTCACTGATACTATTATTGCTATATAAATATTATACTTTTCTCTTTTTTTTTGCTGCTAGTCGTCTGGTAAATTCTAGGCTACAACTTGGAAACTGTATAATGCCTGTTGTTGAAACTAGTGCTTTTGAACACCATGGGCAAATAATGTGGTATCTTGGACAGGTTGTCCCCCGTGCTGACAGACTTAACAGAATATATTTTGCGAGAGATTATTTTTATATGAGTGTTTTATTTATTTGTGCTGTAAAAAAGTCCTGCTCCCCAACTTCTTTTAACTTGCGTAGATAGGCAGAAATGATTAACCTAAGCTAGGAACTGCATGGGGTTGATAATGTTACGGTACCAGCTTGATCTCTTGTTAAATGTTAATGGTATCTCAAGGTTCAACTTGAAACAGATAATGGTTTAGTAATAATCAGTGATAATGGGATAAAAGTTCTTTTGTAGTTTTCCCGTTTTACTGTAGTTTTTTTTTGCTGACAACGGTCTTGTATGTAGGACCAAGAAGGGAAACACTGGTACTAAGAAATAAAATCGGACACTTTTTTTCACCAAAGAACAATTCAATTTTTGAGGTGGTTCATCACTGAAATTTTTGGCTTTGATCCTATTTATGAAAAGGAGTTCATGTGATGTTTTGCCAAATTGGTCATTCTGCATGCTTATATTGTCATAACTGATTTAACTGAGTTTTGCATTGTGTTTGAACAGTGTTAATAAAAGTCGCCTCAGCAGTTTGCACAGCTTGTACTTGGTTTTTTATGGTTACAAGGGTTTTTTTGAAGCCAGAAACACACGTCTGTAAAAGAGTCATCACTGCTGTGACAATCCCTCAAATTAGTAAGGTGGTAACAAGTCATCAGCCACAAAACATTTGTTGGCGTTAACTTATGGTCGGCTATCGGCTACTGACAGTTTTTACTGTGTAGATGATTGTGGGGCAGGGAAAGAGCTGAGGAAAGTGCTGGCGTGTTAATGGTAGGGCTGGTATAGAGGCTTTAATTGATGAACAGCAGTATGGAGGGTGTCCTGGCTTTGGGCGAGGGAGGGGGGGGCGGGCTAGAGGGGTGATGGATTACTCTGACATCTGCTTCATTCACTCCTCAGAGCCGTCGCCACAACAACGTGGCTGTGGCCCCCAAAAATGCTGCCCAGTCGCCCTGAGAAGCTCTGCTGCCCGTTAGCGAAATGTTAACTATGCAAAATCAAGCTAACTTCTGCTGCTATTTGGTTTGTCCTCCATCCTCCCTCCCCCCTCCGAAGAAGAGAGGGAGGGCGAAACAAAAAGAGAGGGCTTTTCAATTGTGAAGGATGATGTCAAGAGGAATTTCAAACCATGGGTTCGAAAAGATCTTAGCCTTACCCTTGAATAATTGGCACAAAAACGCCGCTTTGCAAATCGGTGGAGGAAAAAAAAAACGCCTCAGTAGGCAACCTCATGAAAAGGCAGCTGGCCAAACAACCTCAGCATCAGTTCTCGGACACCATGAGCTGAATCACAATATCTTGTTTTGAAAAAACCCGCTGGGGGGCTCGCTAGCTTTGGCTCTCGGACCGTTTTCTTGCTTGTCACATTTTGAATGGTGACACTTTTGGAGGGCTTAATGCCTGTGGCTAGAAGTGTTCGGAAAACAATTATGTGGGCACAGATTTTACATCCAGCCTCATCCTTCTTGTATGGCGTCTATGGTCCCTCCACAATTGGAGGCATTTAGTTAAGAGGCTCCCTGTGGAACAGGCTGTGTTTGTGGCAGTTTCGGCAGATCTTCATCTTCTTTTTGAAGCAGCAGTTCCCAACCCTGATGGTGGTGTGCCCTGCACAGTTTAGTTCTTTCATGGCTTCAACCACACAAGGCCATGTCCCTCCATGCTCCACCCATAGTTTGGTTCCGTTGTTGGTTCCTAGAGTAGTTGGCTTTAAGTTGGACAAGGTTTACAGATCGTTGATAAAAATTTTACTTCTTACCCCATAAAGTATACATTTGCTCAGTTTTCATGAAAGACTGTAGTTGAAAGTGCAATATTTATTTCCAATTATTTTATAATTGTTAGGGCTGGTCTGAGCAGCCTTTGTTAAATACTTTGTTTAATACAGGGTTTTTATAGTCAGCTTAGGTGGTATACTGAAGAAGGGTCAGGTTCATATTCCACTGGTAGTATTAGTTCAAGTTCAGGTCCATTAGGAGGGACATAACTGTTAGGCAATTGTAAATCTGGTTCAGAACTGCAACCAAGTTATTTTGTTTAATGCTATTTTTGTATAGATTTATGACCATTTTTGCTGCATAGAAGCAAGCTAAACTGATTAGTCAGCCTGCTGATCAATGAGTAAGTGAAGAGGGTTCAGGTGCGGTCCAAAGGGATGGCAAAAGGAAAAGGTAAAGCTATAGTCTTACTTTCATGAGCATTTTTGGACCGTCCTCAGAACTCCTGAATTTCTTAGCCAACACGTGTGAATCACATAGAAAGTGTGGCCACACAAGGATTTTCCATCGAATATGGCACTTTTTTTTTTTTTATTCTATTTATTGTGAGATAAAACCACATGCACATTTGTCAGAAAATGCAGATTTTTTATTCTGAAAATTGCTCCAAACCATCAAAACACAGCCCAAACAATGTATTGCTGTACAAATGAAAGAAAAATCTCACCTTGTGTTTTGGACAAAAACATTGCAAAAATAGGTAAGGCTATACCTTCATGAGCATTTTTGGACCATCCTCAGAGTTCCTGAATTTCTTAGCCAACAGGTGTGAATCACATAGAAAGTGTGGCCACACAAGGTTTTTGTGTTAAAATATTGTATTTTTTGGAAAAATTCAATTTATTGTGAGATAAAACCACATACACATTTGTCAGATAATGCAGATTTTTTATTCTGAAAATTGCTACAAACCATCAAAACACAGCCCAAGCAATACATTACTGTACAAATTAAAGAAATATCTCACCTTGTGTTTTGGACCAAAAATGCCAAAATAGGTAAGGCTTTTTGTGCTAAAATATTGCAACATTTTCTGGAAAAATGAAATTTATTGTGCGATAAAACCACATGCATATTTGTCAGAAAATGCAGATTTTTTATTCTGAAAATTGCTACAAACCATCAAAACACAGCCCAAGCAATACATTACTGTACAAATTAAAGAAATATCTCACCTTGTGTTTTGGACCAAAAATGCAAAAATAGCTAACCTTCATGAGCATTTTTGGACCATCCTCAGAATTCCTTAATTTCTTAGCCAACATGTGTGAATCACATAGAAAGTGTGGCCATACAAGGTTGTTTTGTTAAGGAAAGAAATACTCGAATGTTTTGGTCAACCTTTTTCATTTCTATCTTTGTATGTTATTGCAAAAAATCACACTGTTAGAAGAGCTCTCCTAAGAAACTACAGCATTCAAGTGCAGTATTAGCGATTGTCAGTAAGTGTTGCTATGGTCAGATAGGAGAAAGTTATGTACCTTGACAAAACTGAGTTTCAGAATGGGATTTTTAACAGCAGCATTTGCTATGAAACGCACTAGTAGGTGGAGCTTGAATATGTCAATTAGCTGTTAAGTTAAATCTGGTGTGTTAGATCAGGGGAAATGTCAAAATGTCAACATTTTCCTCTCTGTGTGATGTTCCAGGGCACTGTGTGAGTTCATTATGCAGCTGTGGTGTGCATTAGCCTCATATACAGGAGCCTCCAGCCAAGTGCTCTTCCAAGACAGCAGAAGCTCTAGCTTCTGTTCCACTCCCTCACCCTCTGTTTGGGCTTCTGCCTTTGATTTGGCATCTGCCAGTGACTGTAAATGCCAAAAGACCGATCATTGAAACGGCAATTAAGGTTCTCCCTGTGTTTTCCCATAAACATTGATCATTTCATTGCCAAGGCATTCAGTGTTCAACGTCAAGGCCTGTCTGGGACGGGACAGCTACGGACACGGGGTTCTCTCTCTCCCTTCCTGACATGAAGCTTTACGGCCTGTTCTGGGCGCACCTGTGCACACCTGGAATCTGACAGGAGCTGCTGATTTATGGCTGCCAGCCTGTCTCTGTCTGCTGGAGGCGTGCCTGGATCGGGCCGCTCCTCTATACTATGCTTTGTGGCTTCGCTCCTCTTACCGAAATGCATCTTCATCAACTTCAAATGGGGCTTTATGCCAACTGAGCTGCATGAAAATGGTCTTTCTGGGGTGAACTCCCTCAAGTGGACTTCAGTGGACCTTATTTTTGAAGCAGAGATTACATACTTATACACACCTCTCTTGTCCATTCTGCTTCAGAGTTAAACAGCCATCATCACAACAATCACGGGCAGAGAACGAACAGAAGTCACTACGAAACCAAACCCCTTAATTTAACCCCTTCAAATTACCTTCATTTTGACCTTAATTTCCAACACAGGAAATGAAGGAAAAATAAGGATAAAATGTAATCTGTTGAAGATCTTTAGAGTCTTTAGAGCTGTACAGCGCTGGATATGACCTGATATGATGTGTACAGTTGATAAGGCTGATAAATCACACCACGTAACTTTAACCAGGTCTGGTGTTCTGACGGAACATGCTTCCCATCAAAAATGTGCTACCAGACCCTTCTGCGTATGTGCACAGATTAAGGCTGATTAAGGGGTAAAACTACTGAATTTTCAAATTTGCACCTAAAACAATAGAACCTCTTGAATTAACACCTTAAATTTAAGATGAAGGGGTTTCACACCCATGCCTTAGATCTAATTTTAAGGTCAAATTAAGAGGTCGGTTGAACAAATTAACAGCAACTCAACTCAAATGAAGGGGCTTGGTGTATTTCAGGGGTAAATTAAGGAGGGACACTTTAGGTATATGGTCTTTCATAGTGATTTTCTTAAGCAAATGCACTTAATTGCACTAATTTATTAATTATGAAGATTTAATGGGCATGTTTGAGTAGGGGACACCAGCCTTCCAGAGTAAACCAAAAGTGAAGTGAAAGTGACCATTTTGTCATATGTGAACACACCACAGCACACAGTGTGAACAGCACGAAATTCTTCCTCTGCATTTAACCCATTCACCAAGTGAAGCAGGGGGCAGCTACGAACACAGCACCCGGGGAGAAGTGTGTGGGACGGTACCTTGCTCAGGGAGGCTCAGAGGTGCCTAGCGGTCTTGAGAATCGAACCTGGACTTTCTGAACTTTTCTTCACTGGTCTCATTGTATGTTGTCTGAATTGTTACGGCACAGTTGCCATTTTATTCTATTACTCATTAGATCGTCATTATAATACATTATATAATCTCACATGTATTTTAGTGATCACATGCAATGCCCCAACAATTTGACATCACTCTTATATGCTCTTCGTTTGTTTCCCCACACTAATCTAGACCGGATAAGCACATATGTATGTAATAAGAATCAACTGTAGATGAAGGAAACTGCTCCTTCAGACAGGTTTAGTCACCCTGGTTTAGTCGACAGGTGGGTGCCGCTGCCCGTCTGAGCTTCCATTTTTTCCTCAAGATGGGACATGTTTAATAGCCATCATTATTTTTCGCTGTCCTATTACGAGACTTAATTAAGTAATACATGGAGCAATACGTTTCTAAGAAATGACATCATGTTGTGAGCACGCACCGAATGTCTAGCACAGGATGCGGTGTGGAAGTTTCAAGGGCATGATGCTAGAGTTGCTTTTTTTTTTTTTTTAGTTTCTCAATTATCAGACATAAATCAGACCTTTATAGCTCCTAATTTTTCTCAGAGGGCAAAGGCACACTAAATCTTCCCTGAGCAACGGCTGTCTTCTCCCTAATAATATTGTTTGTGTGCCAAGTGCTGGGCAACCTGATAATGACTTAAACATCTTTGACAGAAGTCAGACAGCCAGACAGCCAGTGATGATAACTTTCTAGCTCTCTGCACATACAAGTTTGTGTGTAATGTTTGTGAAGACTTGTGATTTATAGGTGGAAGATCATTTTGGAGAGCATAGCAAACCACTGTCCATTGGATTTTTTAATGATTTGTTTGATCTGGAGGCAACTTGTAATATAATGTAACTGACAAGCTATTGAAACTGACAGTGGCTGTGTGAGTTTACACCAACAAAGAGCAGCTTAGTGTTTTTCATCCTATCCTCAACAATTCTACCAAAGATAATGAATTAATGGCACTGTAATAAAATGTCAAGCTTTCATTCATTTTAAATTTAATTACCTGTTTTTTTGTTGCATCTCCATAAACTATCGCTATTTTGCACCACTGCACTTCTATCTCGTCTTGCCTGGTTGTGCCTTGCATTGTTTTGTTCAAAGAGTTTACGTGAGTTTAATGAAACCAGTTAAACTGCTTGTTACATAAAAGTAGGTTCTTTAGATTGAACTGACAAACCATTTTTACAGTGTCAAACACGCACCTCTTGGTATTTAGAACACAATAAACAGCATTAGCAGACAATGGACATGAATGCATGGCAATGCATGACATTTATGCTCTATGGCCATCTGGAAAAAACACTTGCCAAAACGTCTTTGGATAGAATGTATCTGTTATAACCTGGCTCACATGATCTGGTCTATAAATACTGAATATATAGCTTTATAGTTTGAAATGCATGGCACTGGATGTAATCTGTTGAAGATCTTTAGAGTCTTTAGAGCTGTACAGCGCTGGATATGACCTGATATGATGTGTACAGTTGATAAGGCTGATAAATCACACCACGTGACTTTAACCAGGTCTGGTGTTCTGACAAAACATGCTACCCATCAAAAATGTGCCACTGGGCCCTTCTGCGCATGTGCAGCTCCACAGTCTTGGAATTCAGTGCCACACTCATAAATCTGTGCTACCTTTGGAAACCTGTATGAATTTCAAGGGAGCATCTTTCCACAGAGCAGCATGAATTGATAGTGAGACCCCAAATAAATAGATAAATAAATAAATAAATAAATAAATAAATAGGGCACATTAACGTATTATTATTGTGCTAATGCATTATTTACTTAACACTGACAACTATTTTATTTCATGTTAATGCATGCTTTTTATCGTTTTATTTTGAAAGTTCATTGCTTTTTTGGGTTCGTGTGTGCACGGAGCATACAGCACTCTACTCTTCACAGGGATCAGACATCCCATTACTTTTGTCCATATCGTAGTCCATATAATATGGACAACAGTATTGGGATGCCTGACCATTACACCAGCAGAGACTTTCATAGAGATATTCAGTATATACACACATATAGACATGTGTGTGTGTGTGTGTGTGTGTGTGTGTGTCAGAAGGATGAGGGTTTGCATCTAAAGACTGCTGAGGTTCCCTTGAGCAAGGTACAGTGCCCACTGTTGGTGGCAGCCCTTCTTCACTTGGTGAATGGATTAAACGGGTTAAATGCTGGTCACTTTACTTTCCTTTATGTGTGTATTTGTTAGGCATTAAAGCCAGGCCAGAATATGTGTATAGGACTTTTTGAAGCACAAAAAGTGGCCCCTAAATCTGTCTTATCATCTCAGTTCATAACTGATGAATATTTTTCACCCTTGTGGCCCTCTCTGTTACACGGAACAGTCCAGGGAGCCATAGTCAAGTTCTAGTGCTACTGCATATAAACTAATTAGAAACTTTTTTTTCTGTGACAAACTAAAACGTGAATGTCCTGAAGTAGCAAATGGCTTTGGTTTAATATTTGATTTGATTACATTACATTATGCATGGCAAAGACAGAAAGTTAGAAAGTTAGAGTGAGAAAGGGCATGTATTCCATGACGTTTGTGTCAAGTAACTGTAAGGAGGTCTGCTTTTAGTTTCTTCTGTGAAAAACAGCAACTCTCAGCAATTTGTTTGCAAATCAATGAATCAATTCTTTTTTTTTTTAATTTTATTTCTAGGATGACCATCTATAAGACATTTCACCCAATTAAATGCAATCAAATCTCCATTTGACCAAATGACAGCTCTTTCTTTGGTCTTTCTCAGTCTTCTTGGCCAACAAGGCTGGCTATCAAGACATAATTATTGGGTCAAGATTACTTTTTCAGTCATTCAAGCTTAACTTACAAAATCGATTATTTCAGTAGCAACATGTGCAACTGTGATGGTGAGGGGGGTTCCTTGCTAGCCTAGCTAATATCACGGTCATTTAGTCTCTGCTTTTCTAATCTTGACCCAATAATTATGTCTTGATAGCCAGCCTTGTTGGCCAAGAAGACTGAGAAAGACCAAAGAAAGAGCTGTCATTTGGTCAAATGGAGATTTGGTTGCATTTAAGTGGTTGAAATGTCTTATAGATGGTCATCCTAGAAATAACATAAAATCGATTGCTATATGGGTCCCGATTTGGACAAACACACAAACTTAAGATCAAAAAACAGGATGAAGACACTACAAGCTAAAGACATCACAATACATGAATCTTCTCGTTCAGTGTCTTATCTCAGTGTGTCTTGATAAGATGAGAGCAGTCACAAGTGCTTTGAAGGATTAGCTGCTCACTGTACTGACTTCCTCAATGTAGTGGAATGCAAACTTACATGTTTGCTGGTGTGTGTCTCCTGAGTAATATAGCCTGTTTGAGCGAGGGTATGGTGGTCCCTCATGCTCATGCCTCCATCCAAATAACCTGACCCAAAGATGACAGTAATCCAGCACACCTCTTTTGGTATCCCAACACAAAGTAAGTACTTCAGATTCTGACCACCTTTGCGCACCATAATAAAATCTGTATGGACTCCTCAGTGATGGTTCTTTTTTGATTAATCCTTTTGCCAAAGTTCAAGAAAACATTTCTGAAAACATACAAAGCCTTACTCAGTACTTCTGGCAATACTGTTTAGATTCTGATGAGTTTAGTTGTTTTGGCCTTTGCATTTGTTAACATAACAATGCTCCTATGCCTGGCTTATAAGTACATCATTTGTTTTACTTCCAAACAAAGTAATGTTCTCCATTTACAAAAAAGACTTGTTTACACTTCCCATTGACTTTATACCAGCAAAATGGTATGTAAAATGAAACTGGGAATCAAAATAAAACTGCGAATAAAGATAAAATAGCCAAGAAGTATTCCTGCCAGGAAGTAATGGCAATGGAAGACCAGCGGCCACGGATCAGTTTAATGTAAAACAATATTTTCAGGGGCCGGTATAGACACAACTAAAAACAAAGTGTGTTTGTTTTTTTTTACCAATTTTTACGAGCTTGTGGGCTAAATTTCTGATGTACCAGATGGCACGGTACCAAATGACGATACCGGTCCGTGGCCCAGTGGCTGGGGAACTCTGGGCAAGAGGGTTATAAGCCCCCAGCACTGGGGTGTGGAACGGTGGAACTGTGTTCTCTGGACTGATGGCGCTCCATCCAGTACCTTTGGGGTGTGATTTGTGATCCAGAGCCCATCATACAACATTAGTTCTAATGCTCATGTGGTTGAGTGCAATCATATCCTCACAGCAATGTTA
>JBBPDE010000134.1:11684346-11696232 GCA_037974605.1 Nannopetersius ansorgii
ATAATAATAATAATAATAATAATAATAATAATAATAATAATAATAATAATAATAATAATAATAATAATAATAATGAACATTTCCACATCATGGTTAGTATAAGAGATGTACAAAGGCATCATTACCTTTATTTGTACATGGTGACTACTGAGGACCTGCCTTCAGTCTAAATTGTTCCACTAGTATTTTGTTTCTTGTCTGTATTTAGTCTCTTTATTTTTTGTTTATATTTAAATTAGCCATTTGCCTTAACAAACTAATCAGTTTTCAGCGGATTTTGTCTTTAGGCTATAGAAAATCAGACAAAGTTTAGAAATGCAGGTCAGAAACCTTGGACTAATCTAGTCTGACCACATCTGAAAAAATGTTGGATCATCTATAAGACACTGAGTCTTGACATCACATCCCTAAGCACTAAACAATGGTAAGACATGTTGTGAGCAGAATTACCAAACAGTCTAGAGCAAAAAGTCTGTTTGTTCTTTATTAATAAAAGTAGATATTTAATCAACAGCAAGTGAATCAAGGCCTACTTGCTGTTTCTCCTGAGCAAACACGCATGCTAAGTAATTTTACACACGCTGTGAGGTGCTATATTGGTGAATGCGTGTGTGTTTATAATAAAATAATGCACAGCTTTGGTCTTCCTACTAAGGATGTTCTGTACTTTCACTGTACATAGATATTTCCACTGACATTACTGTTTTTTAAACGATTATATTTTCAAATCAAGTCTTAACATCTCCAAAATGTAAGCAGATGGGGATTTTCACCCCTCCTTGTTAAGACAAAGTCCAAGAATAATACATTGTTCCACTTAAATGGGTGCAATTATAGTTCTTTGAAAGAGATATAAATGAAACGGGATGCACCACTTAACATTTGCACGAGTGCACCCAGCAACGCTGCAGCTGCGTTCGAAAATATCATTACAGAGAATTGCTAAATACACAATGGAATGCTTTTTCTGGAAGTGAAAGACATGACAGAGTCGAGTGAAGAAGATATGAAAGATTGCACTTAATTAAAACCAAGTCAACAAACAAATGAAGAAGTATCACTCATAAGGAGTTTATCATTATCGCCATCATTACTGGAGGAATCTGTTATGCGTACCATTACTTAAGGAATCCGCAACACCAACCTGGCTATTAACTCTTTACAACCCAGCACCCTCCAGGTGACCAAATTTACACTACTCAGACGTATCCAGACACACCTTCTGATACGAATACAGCTAATCTAAGGTGCTCCCATTGCTAACATGTTCTGATACAAAAATACTAATTTTGAAAGGCCTGCAATGATAGTGGGGTGCTATTCACCATTCAAACCAACTGCTGGCCATTAAAAAAAGTTTTATTTTGTTATTTTGTGAAATTCAGAAAAATTAACATCAAATGTCTTTCACTTAGAAAATCACAAATGTATTTTGAACAGGCGTATCTGTATTAATCTGTATTGTGCAAATCTGACCGTATTAATTGTGAGAGACCTCTGATAGACATTGAGACTTAATGATGGGGTGCCATTCACCATTCAAACCAACTGAAGGCCATGAAAAATCTCGGAATTAGAAAATTCTGTAAGCATTTTTAACACAGTTTCATTTCACAGAACAACTGATCAGAGGGGCATAGCACCCCCCCCCCCCCCCCTTTTTTTTTTCTTCAGCACTGAGCAGTGGAGCTGGAGTGATGGAGCCCTTTGGTATGAGCTGGAGTGCTTCTTTGTAAGAACTACTCCTCCAAAACTATTACTCAGAATTACTCAGCATACACAATCACAGCATTGTTCCAACTCTGGTATAAAAGGTTCTAAGAAAAGGTAACTTATTTTGTAAAGTGAGTACCTCACACCACTGCACAGCGTGTGAAATTGTTGGCTGAATTTAACCCATCCACCAAGTAAAGCAGCAGGCAGCCCGGAACTCAGCGCCCGAGGAGCAATGTGTGGTTGCTCAAACGTACCTCAGTGGTGCCACTGGCAGGTCTGGGACTTGAACACACAACCTTCTGAACACAGGGCCAACTTCTAACCACCAGGGAACCAGCTGCCCCAGTAGAGACTGTTACTGTAGTTAAGACAACAAACTCTGCTTATACCCTTGATTTCAGAAAAGCTGGTGTCTACAAGCATGTATTTCGATGACAAAACATGTTTTCAGTATCTGACCTGTAAAGCAGTGTCTGTGCTTTCCGGCTAATGAGCTGATTTTGTTCAGTCGCGTGTGCTTTGGAATGGAAAATGTGAGCATGCTGTATCTGATGCTCAGACAGGTTATGCAAGTGGATCGTGCAAGTTAACATTCTTTCAGTCTGCAGCTCTCTGTGACCTGACCCTACAGCAATGCTGCAGTCAATGCAAAACCCACTATATTTCAATGAAACAACAAAAATTCTAAAACATATATAACTGTCTAACTGTTTATTTATTAATTTACTTTTGTATTAAAATGTTTTTCACTTGTAATTTGCTCACAAACTGCAAAGGCGTCTCTCAATGGATGCTGTCAGATTTGCAAATCTGAGGGTATTAATTGTAAGAGGCCTCTTAGTGGACACCGAGGCTTAACTTAAACTGCAATAGCGAAAATGTGACACACTATATAAGCCAGATGCTATTTATGTAAAAAAAAAAAAAAAGAAAATTATTCTGGGAATATTTACGATAGAATATACACAGATGAGCCGAAGTATTATGATATAATATGTTGTTGGTCTTGCAGGACCCAACAGGAGCTCAGAGGGTGTGCTGCAGTGTCTGGTACCAAGATGTTAGCGGCAGATCCTGTAAGTCCTGTAAGTTGTGAGGTGTAGATGCCATTGGTCAGACCAGTTTCTTCAGTCCAACTCACAGATGCTTAATCGGATTGAGAATTTGGAGGTCAAGTCAACACCTTGTCATCTTCCTCAAAAAAACTGAGCAATGTTTGCAGAGTGGCAGGGCTGCAAGAGGCCACAGGCATTAGGGAATACCATTACTCTGATATGATGTACTTGTTCTGTACCAATTTTTAGGTAGGTGCTTAGAGCTGAATTGCCTAGAGCATAACACTGTCTTCCCCGACTTCTTCTCTGGATTGCATCACTTTTCCAGGTATATGGGTAAATGGCACATATGGGGACTTTAATGACATTGCATTCAAACACAGATTTCCACATTCATTCTGTAGAGCTTTTATGAGGTCAAGCATTAATGTTGGACAAGAAGGGCTGACTCACAATCTCTGTTCCAGTTCATCCCAAAGGTGTTAGATGGGGTTGAGGCTACAAACTCCTCCAGCCACATCTTTATGAACATTGCTTTGTGCACTGGGGCACAGTCATACTCAAGTAGAAAAGGTTTTTCCCCAAACTGTAGCAAGACATCCCTTACATATATACACACATATATATGGGGTATATATATATGGGGTGTAAAGTATGGTCAGCCTCCACCAGAGTCTCAGCTCTATTTGATGTGATTGGGCACAAGAAGAGAGGGAGAGAGAGAGAGAGAGAGAGAGAGAGAGAGAGAGAGAGAGAGAGAGAGAGAGAGAGAGAGAGAGAGAGAGAGTGAAACCTGAGCAAAGTCAGTGTTGTAATAAAACACAGGTGATTTGTGCTTTGACTTTAATGTTAAGCTGTGGAGCATGAGAGGGTTAAAGTTTTGCGGCCTGCGCCCTGCCCTGAAGCGTTTGAAGTAGAACGTCAGTCGATCAATCTGAAGGCACTCTCTCCCTCTGATGAAAGCTTTGTCGACCTGACCCAATTCACAGAGCAGGAATTGATTACCCCACCCCCCACCCATCCCAAACAACCACC
Source organism: Nannopetersius ansorgii (assembly GCA_037974605.1). Taxonomy (NCBI): domain Eukaryota; kingdom Metazoa; phylum Chordata; class Actinopteri; order Characiformes; family Alestidae; genus Nannopetersius; species Nannopetersius ansorgii. The sequence continues at coordinate 11,688,153 of JBBPDE010000134.1, forward strand.
CCACCAGTCACCACCAGCACCTTTTATCTCCAAATTCCCATTCAGGATCAAAGGGTGGCAGAAGAGTTGAGATGAATACAGGTGCCAAATCTTTTACACGTTGACAATTACACAAAGCCTCCGAAGCCTTCCGTGCCAGGCAGGCCAACTCAGTTCCATTTAATCATTACCTCTTTTAGGCTGTATTAACCAAACAAGTAGGGTTTGCCAAGTGCACTGATGGAGGGAAATGACCTTGAAGGGAAAAAGTTAGTCTAAATGAAGTCTAAATGAAACCTGGTGGATTAAAGAAGACAGTTTTGGGACAACATGTAAGCAATGTTGCCAGAACGATGGTTTATTTCTTTAGATCTTGAACATGATGGTGCTAAAATCGATTTGTCTGGATTTTTTTGTGCGATAGAATTTGATCTGACTCTGTAAATGAAAGCTTTAAGCTGACTGCCAGTACTTTAGATGCCATATCTTAAATCAGTCAATACAGGCTTGTAACACTGACAAGAGATACCTTTAAAGGACTGAATGTCAGACTCATTTGTTCGCAGAGTAATTGAAGTGCAAAATGACTAGACATCAAGAAAAAACAATTTAATTGAAAAATAAATGATTTAAATAATTTTGATATACTGTATATATTATATTTTGAAAGCATATCACTCACTCTTCAGACCATTCATCCATGTAAACTAAGCAGCGGAAACTTGGCTGCCTGTTTTAAGTTCACTGTTTTTGTGATGTCGCATAACCGGAGTCATTAACATACACCCATAAATTCAGGTCAATGTTTGGCACTTTTTATTTCTGTTAGAGAGCTTCAGTCTGGACTGTTTTTTGAACTGGCCTTGATACATGGCAGCCAATTAGAACTGACCTCATTTGCATGTATAAACACATTAAGAAAAGTTTGTTTGATTTTAAGGGATAAAGCGAGGTTGAAAAATGGGGGTGGCGTAGTGGGTAGGATACTTGCCTCTAGACCAAGAGGTCATGGGTTTGAATCCTACCTTCAGCACACCACCAATGGGTTCCTGAGCAAGACCCTTAACCCCAAGTTGCTCCAGGGAGACTGTCCCCTGTAATTAGGGATTGGAAGTCGCTTTGGATAAAAGCATTTGGTAAATGTAAAAATTTTAATGACATTATTGTAGGAGACAGATTGAGAGAATGTCGTGTCAGCAATGTTTTATGTTTTAACTTTTATCCAACTAGAAAACATTGGAGCAACACTGTACAAAATATCTAGTATAAACCATGTTTTATTGCTTCCCCCCTTGTATATCACTTTCAGAGTGCTTAAATAATAATAATAATAAAAAAATAAATAAATAAATAAAATAATAATAATAATAATAACAATAATAATAATAATAGTAAAGGCGTAAAAAGGGGGGGGGGATTAGACAAGAATAGAAACATGAGGAATTCTCAACCAGCCCCTGAGCAGTAAGGCTGTGTAGATGAGGTTGCCACCATTTAAAAAAAAAACATTTAAAAAAACACCATTTAAAAGGTCAAAACCAGTCCCATATCTGACTGATTTGGGACTAGTTGCATGGAATTGATTATATGATGCAGATGCAGTAGAAAAGAGAAACCTGGATGATTTTTTTAACCATTAAAATGTCTTGGGCTGCAGAAAAACCCACAATAAGAGCCATTTAAAGACAAGCTCAGTACTTATCTAAGGACTCATAGCTTCCTGTGAGCATCTTTATCAGCAGAATGGCCGCTTCGCTTGGGCTGAGCGCTTGATTTCCTGGAACATGGAGACGTATATTTAGCTCCTCAGTGATAAAGAGTGCACAGGAGGAAAAGGATAATCAGTCAAAAGCTACACACTCCTACAAGTGTGTAGGACGCGACCTGAATGACCGGAAGTGTTTGAGGTTCAATTGACAAGGAGGAAAGAGGCCCCATACTGTATGGTCTAATGGAACATGCTGCATCTATCTGTAGCTCTGAGGGACGGGCGTGTTCACCTCACACAGAGAAAATGCTGAGGCTGCCTTTAATGTCCACAAAATAATAATTTGTTTTGAGAATAATATACTATATAAGAGCAGATTTGTAAAGTTATTAAGACTGCTTAAGGTATTTTTTCTATATTTCAAGGAATCTTATCAAGTGTAAATATCTTACTGCACAGATAATTTCACTTGTTTCTAGTCTAGAGATTTCTTTAAATAGGAAAAATATCTTAAAACAATCTTTATATGCTATATAAGAGCAAAAAATCTGCTCTTATATAGTATATTATTCTCAAAACAAGACTTTTAGGCTAGAAATAAGATGCAAGTCTTAGATCAGGAGTTTTTGCAGTGTGCTGTTTTTGTGGTCAGTTGTCTCAAACTGTGACATATGAAAGCTAGTATTGAAGCAAAAGTACTAATGATAACATTATTATCAAACTAAGCAAAATATGAAGACATATATTGGAATTATTGTTATTCAGGATCTTCATCTCAATCAGTGCTGGACTGGCATACTGGGCATTTGCCTGGTGGGCCGATGGTAAATTTGGGCTGCTCAGGTATTTGGGCCGGCGCTGGTATTTGGGCCGGCGCGGAATCCCGTCAGCAATGATATCAATGAGGTTTTTTGTCCCAGTCCAGCCCTGATCTCTATTGTATCTTCATCTATACCGTTTTTCCCCATTGTTGTGTGAAAGAACCTGTAATTAAATATTTAACTAATAAAAATAGCAAGAATATTGACACCTAATATTAAATCAATGATTCAAACATATTGACAAAAGGTTACTTAAGATCTTCTATTGAGATTTCTTCCTCATTGTAAATTATCTCATAAAATCATTTAAAAGTATTGTATAAATGACACTAAATATGATAAGGTTTATTGCTATTTGTAATTCTCATCTTAGAATCCTTCCCCAATAAAAAAGTAATAATAATTAAAGCATTAAAAATGTTATGCAGAACTTTAAGATGTATAAAATGTTAAGGATATTTACAGAAACCTCCCAATGTTTTATTATAGGGCCACAGCACTGAGAAAGGAACAGCAATGCTGCTGTTAACCCTGTTAAGGTCAGAGAGGCTTTTCAAACAAGCCTGTGATTTAAGTAGAATTGAATATAGTGCTATTAAGTTGACATATCACACTATCACTCATTCCATTTAGTAAAGCTGCAGTCGGAGGTTATCTGCGGCGCTGTGTGGAACCCACATGGCTCCTCCGCTGGCTTTGAATGCTGCACACCCTTTTCCGATACCTACACAATGGGAGGGAGGGATGAGTGGCCTTTAGGGTGGACCGAAATGTGATAGCGCAGGGTCTGATCAGGACTTCAGTGGGAGGTGAGAGGAGAGGACCTACTTCGTTTGTAAGCTAAAAACAGATGCTTTTCCACTGTGCCTGCAATAAGATAAGCTTGACCTTCAGGGTCAGCTGCGAAAGTACCCCAAACGGGAGTTTAAACCATTAAAATTCACTCTGTACTCAAAAACACAATTTATAAACGGTAACTCTCTTCTTTATTAAGTATTTTGGCATTTGGGAAAAAACTATATAGTTACAGTACTGATTTATCCCATACTTTCGAATTATTTCCGTATAAAAGAACTGATAAGGTGCTATAAATGACCTCAGTGTTCGATGCCACTACATAGACTACAGTAGCACAATAAACTTCATTAAAAAAAAAAGATGCCAGAAAGTTTCACAATGCTATAGAAGAACCATTTGTTTCCCTCAGAAAGCTTCAAAGTATCTTACAGGTGAACATTGTTAATGTACCCTTCACTGTCCAGTTCATACAGTCTACAAAAAGTAAGCAGAAGCAGCAAAAACACATGCTCACTGTTTTTGGAATCCACTAACAGATGAAGCAAAAAGCGTAGATCATATCATTACTGTGGCACCTGTCAAGGGATGGGAGAGACAGGGTGGCCAGTTCTTGACACTGATGTGTTGTAAGCAGTTAAAATGGGCCCAGTTGTGATGGCTCTTTGACTGGGTAAGAGCATCACCACACGGCAGATCTTGTGCGGTGTTCCTGGTATTCAGTAGTTACAAGGAAGGACGACAGGTAAACCAGTGCCAGGGTCATGGGTGCCCAAGGCTACCAATTCATGTGTTGAACAAAAGCAAGCCCATCCAGTCTGTTCCCACATAAGAACTATTTTTTTTCTGGCAATCAGAACACACAGCTTGCTCTGCATGAGGGTGTGTAGCTATAGACCGGTCAGAGTGCCCATGCTGACAAATGCCCAATACCTGCAAGGGGCATTTGAGAATCAGATCTAGACAATGGAAGAAGCTGGTCCAGTCTGGTGAATTGTTTTCACGTGGGTGGCTGGATGCATGTGCACTTGTCTTCTGCCCATAGTTCATCCTGCTACCATCTCTTTTTCAGGGCCTTGATGTTCTTGTAGATGTTACTTTGACCTCAGGTGGAAAAACAGGCATGAGCTCTTAAATCAATTTAGACCTTTTACATAATGTGAAGCTTCCTTAAGCCTTTCTCACACTCATGCATTTATTTCACTTAATAATGGTTATTCTATGCCAAGAGTCCTTAGAATAGACCTCATTTTTGCTCCAAACCAACTCGTAAAGCATAGGGATACATTGTAGTTACACAAAGGCCATAAAACATACATTCGGAAAAATTTAAACCTCTTGAATTTAAAAGGACGAGTTAATAATAAGACAATGACTCCCAGGAGAAAAGAGAATAACAAATAGCACAAATAGTACAAATAGCACATTTTGAGCAGAAACCTGAAAATGAAGTTTTGTTATTCACCACCAGGGGGTGCTCTAAATCTGTTTCAGAGAAACGAGCTTTCCAAAGCCTGTACTGAGTAGCATTTCAAAATCTACAAATGACTCCAGCACTAGATTCTCAGTTGTTTTATTGATGCAGTGATGATTTGTGCTATTAACCGAGTACATCAGTTTATTCTTTTAAACAGTTCAGATGAAGTCTTGTCTCCTAACTCATGCGAGGCGTAAAAGATGATCTAATATTTTTCACCCTGAGAGATATAGATGATATATATATAAACAGGTACATACAAGTTCATACAAATATCCTGAAGACCACTGAACATCCTCAGTGCTGTATTGGAGCTCACACATACAGTGTGAATGTCAAATGCAAGTGGTTTGGCGCTGAAAAACACTAGCGAAGCAAGCGACTTACAAAATGGGACAAAAAATATACATCCTTTTGAATGCAAAACATTCATCACAGTGAATACAAAAGACGTTCGGCACTGTTACCCTTTATCGACTTGAAAAAAGAAGTGCTGTCAATGATGCTCATTAGAATTGTACATAATTATGCAACTTTTTTTTTAATGCAGTGAGTAGGCAATTGATTTCAAATGAGCTGGAAAACGCACAGAGGCTGGAACGAAGAAACAGCACCATGAGAATTAGAAGAGCGGACCGAAGAATTAATGAGATGTTACAAAAAGCTAAAGTTTTCAGCAATGAAGATAAATTGGTACAGTATAAATAACATCTGGCGGAGGATATTTCTTTATACTTGAGAGAAGGAAATGTGTGGTCTCTCCGGTCCCACATTCCCTGATTGTCCCCTAGTTCTGACAGAACACAAGCTGTTACATCCCTTTAGGTAAAATAGTCTAAACCCTTTAGTGAGATTCCTTCAAAACAAAATCTGGTCAGCAAACAGAGACTCCTACAAACTAAACAGTAATTGAGTGACTCTCACTCTCCAGCATAGCACCATTAATCAGTGGTTCTTAGCTCCAGTCATGGGGACCCACTGCCCTGTGCTGTCCCAACACGCAATATACGGCCTTTGGCTAGGTGTGCTGGAACCAACTTTGCCTTCATGTGTTATCAGAACACTCATAAATATGAGTTCTTAATGTAATCGTTGCACATGAATGTGTCTTCCAGTCATAATTATAAGAGGAAACCCTGCAAACAATTTTGATGCTTGAGTTTCGGACCTTTAACCTTTCACTAACACAAACAAAAAAATGTTTTTCTGAAATCTGCAAAGGATTTGCAACCGCTGAATGCATTATGTATTATAACATCGTCTTATAATGGGAATGGTATTGAATGGTATTGAGGATGATGAAGTTCAAAAGCATCCAGACAGCCATTCTAATTAGTGAATTTACATTTTTCTCCATAGAAACTCACTTAAAATAGAATGGGACAGTCTGAGGCTGCTGCACATGAGCCTAAAGTGACCAGGCTCGAAGAGGATAAATCCCCCAAGCATTCGACTGAAAAACAGTGGAACTTCATCCTTTAAAGTAATGGAGCTCCGTCAAATAGCCCTGGAATGAGCTGGCATGGTGTTTGTGATCTCTACCAAACTCACTGAATGGTTGAATGCAATATATTTAGACTATGTAAAGACTTTCTGTAAGAGTAGACCTTGATGCTGGAGCAAAATAGGGGCAGCCTCCATTTGAGTAACTTTAATTTCAAAGGAAACATTGGATGTATACTAATTACCCAAAAGACTTTACTTGGAAAACAAGTATAAGCATTTTTGTATTCCAAGATCCCAAATTGTACCCTCAAAGGCACTCTTAAGGTCTGTTTGTGTCCCTTAAATAAGTTAAATGTACACATTTTCTTAAGGGGAAGTATTTTACACAGAAAAATAAAAAATGCCAGAATGAAGATAGGATGTTCAGAGTCAACTTAAAAAAATTATTATACTAAAAGAATACGGTACTAGTAGGGCACTGGTTTCAAAATTGGAACCGGCACGGGAACCAATGCAGTGGAAAAGGGGTATATGTTCCCCATCTAACGATACGGAAGACCCTGAAGTATACAGTCAAATGAGAGTGTTGGAAAGACTTTGACTAGTGCAAAGCAGTAGGTGCCCAGGGCTACAGTTAAGAACCACAGACAAAAATCATGTAGTGTGACTAGAAAAATAAGAATGGACTTCACATGGAATGTGCGGTGATGAAGACGTAGATACGTGCGAGGAAGGTGGTGAAGGTGCCCTGTCGCAGGAGCTTCATCTCCACATCGATGAAGAAGTCCCGTGGGCCCTGGATCTGCCGCTGCAGGTACACCGCCCCAGTGAAGCTGTTGAGGCGGCGGGTGCTGAAGTAGCCCTCCTCATTCCCCCGCGGGATGCTGATGATGATGTTATCGCCTGAGTACGCCGGGGATGGGCCGATACGGAAGATTTGTGCCGGGATGACAATGTTGGTCTGAAAGCTGAGCTGATAGTAGGTGATCCGCATAGGCATTGTCTGACACTCCTGGAAACTGGGGCAGTTCATTCGCTCACAGCGTCTAAAACACACAGATGGAAGAACACTCGATGATGCTGAGTAAGATGCCTTGCAATACCTTGAATGGGCTCTATGAGAAAAATGAAAAAGTTAACACTATTTCATTTCATGGCTGCATACAAATATTAATAATAATAAAACCCATTTGATCCCATTTGCCTCTTACACTAGTGCCAAAATAATCTTGAGATTATATCGTTTAAAGACGATATGTATCTTGGATGTTGGAGGAAATTTTGAAAAAAGTGCTTGAGGGCAGCTAAAGAAAGACTGGCTTTTAAAACTGTTTTTGTTGTTTTTGTTATTTTAAGCAGAAGGAAACACTGAGAGCTAAAATTCCTACTGGGAAGCTAAATTTCAAAACTGTGTTTATTAACTTTGACATCAGTTCATTTCTTTATCACCATGGTAGGAGGGGACGTTTGCGAAAGTGATAGCTGATCTTTTCGTCCTCTAGTGAGGGCAGGGATCCAGTTATATAGTTCAGTATACTTTATAAGCATAGCATTTGATTTTTTAAGCCTATTTTAAGCCTATTCAATTATGTTTTATGCAGTGAGAGGCAAACATTTGAAAAAGTATTTTCCTTTTTTTTAAGCACCTTCCACATTTTTATAGGCACCTTAAATATATTATTTCAGTTATTATACACTGTAGAATTTTGAGTATTTTAACATTTAGTTCAACTTCAAATAAACCATTGTCACGGTTAGGCCAGTGGCCGGTTAGGGTCACTGCTTTTTTGTTAGTGTTTCTGGTCCGTTTTGTTCTGTTTTCTGTTCTGTATTCTGGGGGGCTTTTATTTTGAT
>JBBPDE010000134.1:11751884-11768360 GCA_037974605.1 Nannopetersius ansorgii
GCTGCATTGTAACTTTGGTCAAATTTAGTTCTTTATGAACCACACATGAGCAAAGCTAAGATCTATTTTAAATCTCATATTCTCAGCCACACAATAAACTGACATGAGCATAAACCATTTCTCCTCAGTGGGTAAATTTCACTGCCTGCCATGCTCCTTATTTAATAACAAAATAGACCCTTTTTGATGATAGAAAACAAAAAACATTAGTCATAGAGCGTCAATCTTGTTTGCTATCACACTGTATTAATGTCCTACACAGTAAGGACAACTACTTGAAAGCAGAATGCTGTTTAAATGATTCTGAAATATGTTTGAAACATTTCAAATGATTAAGCAGAACTGAGATGAAAGCTGCCAGAACTCTTCTCAGTTCATAGAATAGAAAACAATTATTTAAAAACTTCCATAGTGTACTAAATTACTAAACAAAGGATCAAAATGCAGATAGGATAATACAAAATGAGTTTTAATAAAGTCCACAGGCCAAAAAAGGGTAATCCAAAAAACGGGCAAGGTCAAAACCAGAAAATCCACAGAAACAACAGTACCAAGTCCACAAGGCAAAAAGAGAAGTCAAAAAAGCAGAAACAGGGTCAGAATCACAAAAACAGGAATAAGGCAAAAACAGGCTCAGAGTCTCACACCAGGCAAGTAAACTTCGCACTGAAGTCCATCCAGTCATGTCTATATATAGGTCCTAGACCTAGTACTCAGGTGATTCAGATCTGCGCCTAATTGGCCTGAAAGTCCTGAACGGTTGCTCAGGAATGGATTGTTCTGTGTTGGTTACATATCGCTCCCCTCCGTCTTCCGCGCCAGGCCTTACACATAGAATTCATATGACACTGCAAAATCCTACTGCTGTTTGACCCTCTGAACTCAACTTCATCATCTTCATTTCTTTGTATGTGTAATATAAGCCAGTTCTTTACTGTATTAGACTGAAATGTACTCTCCATTTCGTATGAAAATTAATGACATGAACTGGCAGGTTAGTATGAAATGACCCATGGTGAAATGGGGTAACATTGCTAATGTTAGCCCTAACTTCATCCAGTCATCCCCGTTTCTGAAAGTATAAGCACGTCCTTGAATGTGCCACTAGTTTTCCTAATTAGACAGTTTTTTCAGGAACAGAGGGCCCGTGGAGATAGAAGAATTGAAGTGGCTCAAAACCCAGACAGCCCGAAAAGGCAATAATCTCATGCTCTCATCCATCATCCGAAATGATGTTTTCACACTGTGACTTCAAATGAAATGCTGCAGCCTCAGAACATCCACCGTCCCTGTGCCTCTCTTTGCTTTGGAAGTCTTCGAGAGTACACCTCACTTTACCCTCAACCTACATGACTGTGAACTTTTACACTCACCTTTTAACCTTACATCAATCATTCATGTAAGCTGTGATAGCAAAACATGTAAGAGTGACTAGAGGAACAGCTTCATCCTCTGAACTGGACAGACCACTTCAGTCCAGCGGCAAACTTTTTCAAAACTTTGGGGACATTTTGACCTTTAGAAATATTCATATATTTACGTGTGATTCTGTTTTTCTAAAAAAATAAGCAGCTTAAGTCCTGTTCACTGTACATGACGTTTACTGAAAGATGTCAGGTGAGGTTATTTGGTTAGGTGATTTAAAGGGCTAATTAACATGGAATAAAGTATATGTGGAAACACCCCAATTTAACCTTGTCTAAAGTGAAATATCATAACAAAACCTAACTTTCTGCTCAATGATGGACAGAAAGCCATTAGTCACGTAGTTAATGCTGCCTGACAGGACACAAATCACATTCCCTTGTCAGCAGTGCTTCCAGTATCAAGTACTGGGACACATAACCATTACAACAACAGGGACTTTAAAGGTGTTGCATTTAAATACACGGACTTTAATATGGAACTGTACCTACCCCCCCCCCCACCCCTTGCAACTGTAACAGCTTCAACTCTTCCTACATGACTTTCCAAAGAATCTCTGTGGGAATTAGTGCCCATTCATTCTGCAGAGCATTCAACTGAACTCATCCCACTTGTGCATCACTGGGTCACAGTCATACTGGAGTTGAAAGTTAGAAGCATGCTTTTGTCCAAAATGTCTTGGTATGCTGAAGCCTTAAGGTTAACTCAAAATTCAGTAAGAGGGTTGTTCCAATACTTTTGTTCATATAGTGTACTTCTTATTATGCCATTAGCACAAATGTGGTACATTTCAGTAGTTTACCAAATACAGTTATTCAGTAATATTGAGCGGATACAGTACTGTTCAAAATCTTAGGCACCTGTGCAAATTGTTTGTCATTTATTATCAGCAGTGTCTTTTTTCTGCAGCAAAAACAGCTGAAAATTAGAATAAGTGCAAATGAACAAGCAGTAACAAGTATCAAGAGTATCAAGTGACAAATAACAGATATTTTGTAACCATTACAGTGTCACAATGAAATTTTAGGAGTAATCTGAAAGCAAACACCTGTTATTGCAAAGACACAAACAAAACATATTCATTCATATAATCATTGCTTTGAACAGCTAAGAGTTCTCAGCATTTTAATAGTCAAAAACATCATACAGCTTTTTTGTTGCAGCATCTGGAGATGAAGTCTCTGCTAAATTCCCCTTTCCCACCCTTTTCAACAAGGAGGTGATGTCAGCACTGAGCGGGTCATCACAGCCTGTCTAGTTTCAACACTTAGTGGCAGGAGTCCAACACAACTACAGCCTTGACCTACACCTGGTCAAAATTACAAAGGAAGAGAAACATGTACTCCAGGATAAACTGGGAGATTACTGCACTGTTTATCACACCAGCAAAAAATGAACTCATTACTCATTACTCTCATATACTCCTAATGTCCTACATAGGACTGATTCTTTGTGGGGATTTTTTCCCGGTTGTATGCCGTGCTGAAGGTTGGAACAGATGGAGTTCATCTGCGGAATGCTGTACCTGTTCATAGCCCTAAGGAAAGATTTTTCACTATTTTCACAGTTTTCTAAAACTCCTCATTAATGCTACACACTACCAAGTCAGTGTCACTGCTGAGTTGAGAATGGCTCACCACCATTACATACAGCGAACTGCAGAACTGTCAGAAATACAGGTTATGTACTGAAGTAAATGGATTTAAAAGGAGATTTAAAGGGAGGAACACATCTACCTGTCCTGTCTCCCTTCTTTAAAAAGGGGAACCCGACCTTTTATTTCATACCGAAGTCACCTAGGACACTAAGATCTCTCTCCTCCTTCAGACTTATACACTATATGGACAAAACTATTGGGACATTGTATTCCAGTGGTCCCTTGCTTTCAGTGAAGGGCAACCTTAAAGCTTCAGCACACCAGGACGTTTTGGACAACGCCATGCTACCAACTTTGTGGACACAGTTTGGGGAAGAACCTTTTCTATTCCAGCATGACTGTGTCCCAGTGCACAAAGCAAGCACCACAGAGACATGGTCATCTGTGTCTGATCTCATAAATGCTCTACAGAAAGAATGGGCACAACCTCCCACAGAAACACATTGAATTTAATGTCCCAGTTGATGTAATGGTCAGACATCCTAATACTGTTGTTCGTATAGTGTAAGTATCAGATATGGCCTGAATTTTAGTGTGAAAGCAAATGCAAAAATATTTCCAGGGTCTTAAAAGTGACAGCCAAAATCCATACTTGGTGCACCTCCAAAGACATTATTATGATTATTATAGCTGTGGCCAGCATATGGCATTTCTGACTGTCACAAAAATACAGTGACATATGAGAGAGATAAATGGCCAAACACATATAATAAACACTTCCACATTCAATCCAACTGTCAATGATCAGTGGTTTTACGTCAGTGGTTTACACATCACATTTTGGCATACAGTACGGTTTACTGAGCTTGTTGCTCTGTGCATATTACACAAGCTCCCCAACTGTGAGTAACTATTCCCAGAGAATGCGTGGAGAAAGCAGGCATTACACTGATCTATTTCTGCACTTTCCATATGGTTTAAGCTCTAGAGTCCACAGGGAGTTATTCATCAAGGAAATCTCTTAAACCCAGAGATGTACATACGAACATACAGCAGTATCCGTTTCCAGTCTAAGCAAATTCTTCTTTGCTTCAGGTCTCAAGATGTTCTTATTCATTTTCCTTCCATTTTGCCCATGGTTTGGAACTTAGTCAGTGTTATTCACAAACTGTTAATAGGAGCCTGTAAGTGCATCCGAAAAAGAAGTCTGGAGTCTGTGCTTTATCATAGATCAAAGTCTCGGAAAGCAAAATTCATCAAAGCAGTATTTCCAAATGGAGCAAGTACGCAGGTTGCATAGAAATCATGTTGACACAAGTCTTTTGATCAAATGGCCAGTGAATAGCCAATTAGTGATGGCAAATAGCATCTGAATACCAAAAAAAACAGAGTACTGTCTCAAATGCTTCTATTTGCTTCCTATACCAAGTCTTAGAAAAAAATAAATGAACTTTTTTTAACAGACCCACTTGTCATTATCTATGTATCTCAAGTGCTCCATTCACTCTCTGAGCTGAGAAGAGAGAGAGTCTTTAATGATACACATTATCTGCCTGCAGAAACAGCAGTGCTACTACAAATTGACAGATATTCTACAGTGAGAGGAACATGGAAGGAAAATAACTACTGAAGTTTTACTAACATTCCCCTAACAGATACTATTTAAATGTGGATTGATAAAGACAATGAGCGCATGATTCTTGAATACTGCTACTGCTAAAAGAACATTACACAACTGACATTGCTGTGGCTTGTTTTGAACGGACTGTGTATATTGTATCTTGTTCATTGGGTTTGCTTTGGATGCAATACACTGCTAGGGTTAAATCACACCAAATAACACAGATGGGTTTTCAGTGATTCTGTTACATTCACCTCTCTTGGTGCCCAACAAACTTCTTTCTTAACTTTCCCTAAGTTTCACTGGGCAGCTGGTAGCCTAGTGGTTAGGGCATTCGCCCTGCAATCAGAAAGTCTGGGTTTGTTTCCCAAGACCGCTAGGCACCTCTGAGGTACCCTGATCAAGTCACAGTCCCCACGCACTGCTCCCTGGGCACAGTGTTCCTGGCTGCTCCCTGCTTCACTTGGTGAATGGGTTAAATGCAGAGGTTGAATTTCGTGGTGTGGTCATGTATGACAGAATTTTCACTTTAAAGTTATTAATGAATAAAATGTACATATATTCTATAACGTCTTATCCCACCCAACAGGTTAACCAGAAATAAAGTGTTTAATTAACTGCAGTATCTATATTCATCACAATCAAAGCAACAACAAATAAATGGTAGATTGGTTTAATCATTCACCAGTTTGAATCTCACCTTTTGAAAACAATTCATGTGCCAAAAGCAAATGTTTTTTTGCACATCAGACATCAGTAAAAGCTGCTGATGCTGCAAAACATGGTGTCTGTAAAGAGTTAAATGTTAAAGGTCACAGCTCTGAGGTTGAGGTGTGGACTACCATAAAAAAAATCAGCCAAAAAATCAAACAAGGATCCCTCCAAAGTCAAGATTGATGATTTTTAAAAGACTATGTTTGGCGAACAGGTATGTGTGGAGGTTTCATATCTGTCAAAATGGACCAAAACATGGAAAAAAGTTGAGGTGGTGTACGGCAGAAACAAAAAAAGTTAATTTTATGCATCAGTATCAACTAAATGAATAAGAAATCTATTGGTGTGCCAGCACAGATGATATATAGGCACAAAACACTTGCAGTTTGTTATACCAAGCACACTCTGGGAACACAGCCAATACCCTCAGAGCCATCCCAAACTTAAGGTTTGTCTGTCAGCATATGCTCCGTTTTAATAGCCTCTGAATATGATGAAAAATTACTTTACTGCTTGGCTCCAGGAATCCTTCTGTCATATCATCAAAGTTACAGTTATGACGTCTGTAAAATACATCAAAGCAAGAGGCAGCAAGCAGGACGCAAACGTTCACATGTGTTCTATCATTTCATCATGTGCTATTCATTTGAAATTGCTTCCTCAGGTTTGGCTCGCAGGCCTTTTCTTAGGCAGGCATGGACTTTCCATCACATGTAAATCAACATTTTTTAAACAAAGTTTTTTTTGCCAGGGCAGACATCCATGAGTCATGAGGTGTACTGATAAACCAGACATATCAGCACAAGTTTTTCAGTACCTAATATGAAACAAAGTACCTCAAGATAACTTCACATTCAAGGCATGCTTCTCTTGACCCTATATGTGCAGAACGATAAACGTCTAGGCTAAGCTAAGGAACGTGTGTTATCAGCACAAATTGGCCTCCTCTTCTCTCTGGTATCTAACATATGAGAGGTGGAGAAGTTACTTGTCAAAACCCCAAGTGCTCCTATTCTAAGAAAGCGATTTATGTTGAGTAGCCGCCAGCTGGCACATGACAAGATAGCTAATTCCTCTTCTTATCTGTCTTAACTGGGGGCTTCGCATTCTGGCCTGAACACAGCAAAAACATCCAGTATAACATTATTTGGACAGTCCACCGAAGACGCCTCGCATTCAACTTATACTATAAACTACATATTTATTTAAAAAAATTACTTGAACTATTTCTACCTTGGTCTTAATGTAAACCTTCGCTTCAACAGGAACCCAAATTCTAAACCTAGCGATGCATTCTTGATAGGACACACTCTTGAACAGAGCTCCTTACGATTTTTAATCAAGTGAACAGATGTAAACAGATGGTGGCAAGTATAGCATTAGGGGTCTTGCACAAGAACTCTAGCCGGGTGTTCTTGCCCAACCTGTCTACCCCAGTGGCATTCCCTTCTACACTACACACACTGCAGGCTAAGCCTAGCCCTGGGCCTAGTCCTAAAACAAATATCTTTCTCAAACATCTGGTTTAGATTTACAGCAAGATAATATAGGCAAAGACCATTGTAACTATAAGTATAAAACATACATAGAAAATTATAAACATTTGAATATCACACTATATTTGTTATTTGCTTAATATACATAACTATATATATATATATATATATATGTATATTGTATATTGTACATATGTATATTATACAGTTACAAGAGAAGCATCTACAGAGCTGTAAATCCTATCTCAGTGCTCTATACATCCCAAGATATTCTATTCTATTCTATCTACCAGATGATCGACAGTGGGACTAAATTTCCTCACATTCATTCAAATTCAACTCTATAATGTCAAAGCAAAAAGCCACCATTCCTGCCTTTCAGTCTACCATTCGACTTCAATAATGTGCATACCTTGCACTTTTCTGTGTTTAACCATTACTTAACGAATGTCTTGTTGTAGAATATGTTTGGGCTTAAACTCACTTCCCCCCCTCCAAATAAAAATATGTTTGGGCTCATTGACATGTCCCCCCTAAATAAAATCTTCCACATGTTCATATTGGCTATAGTAGAATGAGCGTGACTTCTCAGTGTAGTCGTTGCATTTTTTTTAAAATAAATTTGATCAATTTATAAGCAAGCAAACTTATTCATAGTCATATTTATCACAATCCAGTTGCCTCGTGTTAAAGAAATCAATAACTGAGTTCTAAAAAAATCCTTAGTTACATGAATTCCATCGTGAATGTATGTGAGAAACTGCATCCAACAAAAAAGAATCAATTTCACTAAAGCCAATGTGAGCGTGCAAGTGGCTGCACTGCTCTGAAGAAAGATTTTACGAGTCAAGTGGGGAAAAGTCAAAGATCCCAATAAATATTCAGCGAGACGTTAGGTAAGATATGGTTAACCGCAGAAAAGTGCGAGGTTGATTCAAGACGCATGTTTAGCAAATCTACCGTTGCCAGACGAAGGGAGGAAGGAAAAGTGTTTGGCTTGTTCCTTTAGGATCTCAGCACTCAATTAGCTGACCTTTTCATCCAAAGGAGATAGATGACTGCACAGCGATAATGCTTAAATAATGAAAGAGCTGTGTCTGAGTTGGGAGGAAATGCCAAATAGTAATTAAAATGTGGCAAACAAAAGATGGATTGAATCATTAGATTAATGCATTTTTGAAAGCAACGTCAATAGTACGTGGCTCTTTGTGATTAAACAGGAAAACAGAGTGGCACTTCATTACGAAACTGAGAGAAAACTCTGATCTGCATTTAGTAATAACCTTCCACGGTATTCCACAATATTCCAGTTGTGTCAGCATTTAACAGGTTCAGACGGGGCTTCATGCAAGATTTGAATTCATGTAGAACCACCCATTGATCAGAAACCATTGAACAGAGATTGAGTATAGAGTATTTGAGCACCCAATTAACAGTTGTATAGTTCAAGCACAGGTTAGAATTGATTACATGGGCAGAATCTGTAAACACCTTTCAGTTCAAAGCCACAAGTCACTTTCTAGGCCATGGCACATTTATGAGCCTTGGCGTTCTGTCCTAACAAATGCTATGAGCTCACTAAGCGACACAAGGGTGTTTTGTTGTGTGTGAAGGATTGCGTTAACTTGCATGGCGCTGAGTGCAGAGGATGTACTCAGCAGGAGAGGTGTTTGGCTTTAGCGATCCAGCCAGACCCCCTTTGTTGGATATTTGCTCTAGCTCTCACATTTCCAGGGAGTAGAAAGGCGCTGCTAACATCTGAAATCAACCATGAAGGCAATTTACGTTCATAAGCGGTGCAAAAACATGGAAATGGTTAACGGGCGAGCTGGCATGTGAACTGTGAAAACAAGTCACCATAGGCTTCAGAAGGGCGTTTTGTTTAGCTTTGTCATGCAACACCATGTTCAGTGTCTGGACATTATCACTGTCTATGAAAAGCTGCAGACATCAGTTGTTTTTATGCTAATAAGCTAATTACACTAAACAGCACTGTGTAGTACCTGGCCAATATCGACCCTCAAACTAAAAGGGCGTTTAATTAAATGTTCAAGAACTTAACAACACGCAGCCACTTGTGCATTCAGTGTAGTGATTCAAATGAAAACAAAGCCCTTGTTTACTCACCCTCATGGGCCTTTGGGAAGGAGCTGAGGGTGTTTTCTCTTTCTTCTCTCTCTTCCTCTGTTGCTTCCTCCGCAAAGTCAAATAGGCTTTGCGACTGTTTGGTAGCCGGCTGTTCCTCATCTATTTTCACGCTAAAGGGTGGCTGGCTGGTCGGGCTAAATCTCACAGGAGGGATTGTAAAGATCTCGGCTTTGCTTCTATGTTCAATAGAAGGTTTAGCAGATGTGGCTACAGATGCAGGTGTGCTTTTCTGAACATCTGAGATGCTAATGGTATTTTCTTCATGTTTGTCATACATTCCACCATGTGCATGACTTCTGTTACTCGCTGTGACATTCCTTAGCTTGACATCTTCTACGATATCCTCCTCTGTTAGGGTAACGTAATGCTCCCTAGATTCTGGTGTGCGTAACTGATTTTGACCAGCAGAAACAATGTTCCCAGTAGTTGTGGTCTCAGTTGTCTCTAGTTGAGGTACAGGTTGATCTACAGTCCCTGGAGAGTCAGTTACTGATTCAGTGTAAGTGACAGTCTCATACAAACCAAACATTTCAGAATCTGTAGATTCTGTTGGAGCAGCAAGGCCTTCACTGTCTGTATAGCTTTCCTCAAGTGTCTCTTCACTCATATTGTCTTTATAAAGGCCAAAACTCTGTCTTTCTGAGATGTCTCTGTCAATAGAAAATTGTTCTCTGTAGATGGGAAGTTTTTCTTTGTCTGCTTCTTCAGGAATCTTAAATTTGGCCTCTTCAGCGGCTTCTACAGAAATGCTTGTGGCGCCTTTGGTGGGATTGTCTTTGTTGGAGTTGTATTTTAAGTCATCTGTCCTCTCTTTATGTAAGGGAAACCATGGTCTGTCTGTCACGGCTGCATGGAAACCAAAACTCTCCTTAAGCTCCTGTTTGGTCCCCTTGTGGAAGACCTGAAGTGGTGTAACTTTTTCTGGAAAAGAAACCGAAATAACAGACTGTTCTGTAGGAGAGACAGGATCATGCACTGATGGCTCCAAGGACTCAGAAGTGGGGTAGTCATAGTCTTCCTCTTCTTCTTCCTCTTCGTCTTCATCCATGTGGTCCCCATGTGGGTTCAGCTTAAAAGGTGTCAGGCTGTCACTGTGAGATAGTGGGAAGGGTTTGCTGAGGGAATCCCTGGAGCCTTGAGTGTTGAAGATATTTTGTATGGGATGTTTCTGAGGCCTCCACGGTGGATTTTTCTCAGTGGTGGCTGTGAGCACGGGTTTATGGACTTTCCCTGGGTCACAGTCTGGGATCGGGTAACACATTAATTTCCCGCCATCATTGGGGCAGTGACAGACTTGGCAGGGGTCCATGTGGAAAGAATGCCCGGCTTCATACTTCTGTTCCTTAAACACACAGCCAATCCGCTCGCACTGAATACACCCGTCCGCAGGTTCTGACATCTCTATGCAATTTGCTGGAATCTCAGGACACGGGATAAAATGGCAACTGATCCGTCCGCCTCCCTTCGGACACGAGCACTCTGTACTTCCAAAATCCACAAAGTAAGACTGTCCCTCAGGAACCTGGCCTTTTCTGAAGCCTGCGTTGACACAGTCATAGTACTGGTAGCCTTCACACGCGCAGCCGGTTTGGACGCAGGAGGCACAACAGGCACCGCTTTCCAAATTTTGCTCAATGCAGTTCTTAAGAACAGGGCAATCCACTCCAGTGCAGTCTCTCTGGCAGAGACAGCTGCCTACGTAAAGCAAAAACATCAGCACCAGCTTCAGCAGCTCCATTCTGACAAGTGGGCCGCCAGCTGTTTGCATGAAAATGTTTACTGGTTTCTGTGCAGCTGACAAAGTTGCGTGCCACTTTCTGCAGACTTCCACAATCTGTCAAAAGGTCCCCTTTCGTCTCATGAACTGGAAGCCGTCAGCTGAGTCTAGGGAAGAGAGTGAGAGAGAGGCAGGGAGAAAGAAAAGAAAAAGAGGAAAGTTAGGGAGTGCGCTGCAGATTTCCTGTTGGGCTCTTTCAGCCAGCCCAGAGTTATGGATTGAAAGCCAACATCTGGCTTCATAGTCGAACTCAGCCTCTTAAGTCCATCCCATATCTTAAAACCACAGGGCTGTTCAATCCTGACGTTATTTCCGCGTAATCATTAAGCTCCGAGCAGAGCATGGGAGTGGATTTATCACCCTGATCTGACAGTCAATAAGGGCGGTGTATGTTTTTGTTAAAATAACTTTTCACTAACAAGGATGAGTATTTGTTCTGTGACAGAAGAATCCGCAGAATTTGCATTACATTGAATTATTCATGCGCTGCTTTTGATTGCTTCTGCAATTTTGTCTGGTAATTCATAACACAACTGTGATTTCCCCTACAGCATATTACAGTCATTGAAACTCCATAATGAAAAAGGTCTTTGGGGCCCATTCCCCTTACTTACAGACTTGCAGCTCCAGATGTTTTTCGCTGACTGAACACTGAGAGAACCTGGGTCGCTTACTCCAGTCGGGCAATTTGCTGATGAGGTGTTATGGGGGTTTAAGGTAATGGAGGTCTTACAGAGTCATTCAACGGCGGCACGGTTCTTTCAGAAACAGCAAAAGCCACAGTGACTGAAGCTATAGACTGTTATAAAAATCCATACTAAGAATTTCTTCTTTCCCACTTTTTTTTTCTTTCTTTTTTCCTCCAGAGTGTGTTAAATTGCCTTTGTATTGAAAGCCCTGCCTTGGGGAATCACAAGGGATGCAGGTTCTGTTTGCTTTGGAGAGTTTTCAAGCCCTAAGGATCTAAACCTTCAGATACTCACTGCAGATGAAGGAAAACACTTTGTGGGGTTCCAAGGTATACATCAGCCCAAGTGTCTCACAGTCAAGACAGAGAAATGATTTATCTGAAGCAAGTAGGCACCAAAAATTGCAGAAGGATGGCCTTGCGCGCCTGCCAACGCATGTTTTCAAAATGATGCCACTGAAAACAGCTTACCTGGCCTAGATACCCTCTGATATCTCTGACACTGGGTAGTATGTTAAGAAGAGCACATGAGGATCACAGTAAAGCAGGTGAACAATGTTTTAAGGCCAAATAAATGTTCATAAGTGCAAGAAAAGCAGGCAGATAAATGCTTTTAACCAAAATAGCATACATGCCCTAATGTACTGAGCAAATGGAGAAAAGGGGAGAGTTAAAACAGCCCCCTCCATTAAGAGTTGCAAACATTTTCACATGCTTTTCTTTCCATTTTTTTCAATTAACATACTCTTTATCATTCTTTCTTTCATAAAACTCACTCTTTGCTTCTATACAATAAGTAATAACCATGATCCACAAGGTCAGAGGTAGGTGCCCAAAATGAGACTGAAAACACAAAGTATTCTGGAGAATATTTTCAATCGAAAAAGTTCAGAAAAGTTGTACCTGCAAGTGTGAAAAAAGTTTTCGAACAACCAGAAGCTCCATCAAGCAGGAAGAGTTCCATATGAGCCTGCAGCCTGTACTGAGCAGCACAGCTGGGACCCTGGTGGGTAGTTCTGAGGGGAGGGACAAGTTGCAGACCTTTCCCCACTGTACTGTTTAACAACACCAGTCTAAAGGGGAAGAAAACGTGCAAGTTTTATGACAATGAAGCACAGAGCCTGACTGTCTCTCAGTGCGCTGGCACTCAGGCAAACTTAGCACTATTTTCACAGGGAGATGAGTCATTGTTTCTTCAACATATTCTCTGCATACCACTGTGAAAATAGCAAGGTCAGATACATGTTAGTCCATGTATCCAAGACATTTTGTCTTAATATTATTAAGGATACTGCAAGACAGTATAAGAGACGTATACAGTATGCAAGACATATACTATGTTATTTCCAATAAAAAGGCATTTTTGTGTTTAATCCTACAACGCTTAAAATAAGAAATGTGGTTTGTTTAGATGTCAAAAAAGGACAGAACATTGGTTTACACAGATCATTAAAATCACCTGTCTTATTTAGTAGCCAAATAGTTCCCTGTCAAATACATCCCACCCTTTTACAGGTGCAACTGTAATGGCATCAGAGACGGGGACTCAAGTCTGAGACTCAGACTCAAGTCGCACTTAAGTTGCACAAACAAAAACTTGTGACTTGACTTCAGACTTGCCCTCAATGACTTGAGACTTGACTCGGACTCGGTGCTGTGACTCGTGAGTCATAAACTCTTTATTTATTTATTTATTTATATCCCGCACTCTTTCCAACCACCCGAAAACCGTTCACCTCGCCCCGGTGTCCCATTACTTTTGTCTGAGATGAAAGGTTTTCGGCTAATAACGGTTTTCGAGCGGTCGATGGAAAGGGGTCCCCGAGCCCCATCTAACTGTGGAGTTTCACATTTAGAGTGAGAGATATATTTCTCATATTTAATATTTAAATAAGAACATTTAAGGCAAATCCTCCATGTTGGTAAGGGCAGATCACAGCACGCAGTGCCACCCCCTGCTAAGCAACAGCCAATTATAATCACAGGGCGTTTGCTAATTAGCATATCTTCTAAACATTCACTCAAAGACTTGAGACTTGACTTGGACTTGATAAAAATGACTTGTGAACATCTCTGAATGGAAAATTTCATGTATATACTGTATATGTATTAGAGACCACACACGTTATCACACACTGCATCAAGCTTTGAGAACCCCTTGATACTCCACATTTTATTAGATCCTACATTACAGCACACTTATGATAAGAGGTATTCCGTTTTTCTGCCTTGGTTCAGATGTGCTGGATGCAAAAGCTGACTAAAAATGTGGGTCCCCTGAGTACTGGATTGGAAAACACTGAAAAACATGGACATTCACTTGGACAGGGAAAACTAACATCACTCAGCACATTATCCATGTGCTGTTATCCACTATAGAATGATTGCTTGTACCTTTGTACCTGCGAACACTGACGTGTGGTTTATTTTGCTCCTGACTGCAGAGTTTCATTGGAGTAGCTCAGCTTACCCACCCATGTTTATTTGCAAATGTTGTATATTATTGTATAGTTGAATACATCCATGATGTTGTTTTTCACCACTTAAGAGCAAAGGTTACAACTTTGGCTAAACAAAAGCCTTGTGCTTCCAGCAATATTCAAGGTGCTGTTCTAACACATGCTATAAATCACCATTTGAGCCTCAAATCTCCAGGAGACTCCCTAAGGCAGTGGTCCCTAACCTTTACTTCGTCACAGACCGGTTTAATATTAGAAATTATTTTCACGGCCCGGCCTTTAAGGCATGGCAGATCAATATACGTATACGTATTTATACAAATAAATGATACACACAAAAACGGGGATATTTTAAAAATATAATAATGGGGTATGTTTAAAATATAATAATAATTATATGACCCACAGCCCGGTTCCGGTCCGCGGCCCGGGTGTTGGGGCCACTGCCCTAAGGGATTTCTGCTTAATGGAGAGAATTTTAGCCACAGTCACTTTTAATGGGTGCATACAAGCATTGATCTTTGCCTTCTTAGCAGTCATCCGTTCAAGACGTGGTGGTCTTAGAACAGCATTTGGCTAAAAGGTGGAATTCATTTCACTTGATGCATCTAAGAATGACATGTGATTATTTGTCCTGTCTATTTAAAAACCCATGTGTGTGTGCTTGTGTTTCTTTAGTCATTCACAGGAGTTCATGTTCAATACTCAGTTTTGCCATGACCTAAGTTCCAGATATTTGGCATGGGGAAAATAAAGAAACAGTGTTTCCAGGGAAAAGAAGCCCATAAGGCTCTGCTCAATGTACCGTCCAGCCCTGGTATGTACAAGCCAACACAATAGCACAAATGTATCACGCATTCTGGAAACTGTTTACTTCAACCTGGCACAATCTCTTTTTGTAACTGCAGGATATTGTACAGGTATGTGAGTTTGGGCAGTAATAGGCAGTGGCATTGGTCAGTGACCTCTTATACATGGTTCACCTCTGAAGCACACAATCAATGTGATACAAATGTAGTACAATATTCACTGACTGGTAAAACAATATTTCTGTTTTCATTTTCAGTGCTTTACTCATAAGTGCTTGAGCTTTTGTCGGAGTAAGTTAGCTGCAAATTGTAGTAGGAATCATTGTGAATAATTTGAATGTCCTTGTATTTGTTTGTTGCATTGGTCCTTAATTCTTAGTATTCTGAAGCTTTGTTGTTTTTAGATTTGTAGCTATAATACATCAGCATATGTTTTATTCATTTCATCAAATATGTAATCTTAATTTGCGTGAGAGTCTGTAGTTGTGGCTTCTACAGCAACCTACAGTACATGAGCAGCTGGGCAACACTGTACCCACAAACTGGATATACATTTACATTTACACTGGAGCAACTTGGAGTTAAGGGTCTTGCTCAGGAACCCATTGGTGGTGTGCTGGGGGTAGGATTCGAACCCATGACCTCTTGGTCCAAAGGCAAGTATCCTATCCACTGCGCAAAGGTCTCCTGGAGTGCACAGTGGAGAAATCGTGCTTGGAGCGTGGGGGCTCAACCCTGGCGTGGAATTCGAAAAAGTGCTTCCAGGTCAGCTATATCCTGCCCCCTTGTGTGAAAACATCCAGAAAAAATATATTCATTGCAACACAAAAAGCAAAAAAAGGTGCAGGATATTTGCGTTATTGTGGGGATTTCTGCGTAAAACTATGGTTCTCAAAAAACATCTGCATGTGACTGAATCTGCGACTCCCGATCTGCATACAAGGGAGTTTACTGTATTCCAAACTGCAGTTATGAAAATATTCTTAAATTATTGTTAATTCTATAAAGTAAAATGAGTCTAAAGTATCATACCTAGCATTCATTTGACCAAACACTCTCAGTATTGCACAAACCAGTATAATGATAATGGTTACTATTAGAAGTCCTAAAACATTAGGCCATCCTCTTTGGCGAAAATTTGGTTAACTGCACTTCTAGGACAAGTGGCCTTATCTAAATTTTGATCCTTATCTTAAATGAGGCCTATCTAATGACATGATTTTGGGAGTCCAGAAACAGACTGGCTGCTCCGAAAACAAACAAGCCTTCCTGTGATCCTTATAATTGATACTTCTGTGCCAAGTCTGAGCCATGCCTCTCCAGCAGAGCGTGCAGGCAGCAGATGAGATGGAGAAATGAAGGCACTCCTGAATGCATTTAGATGCCCTGTTTTGATTTGCTCAACTGAAGCAAGGAGAAGTTCTCTCTTAAAGTGCAATTGATAATGTGGAATTTATGAGACCACACAAAAACTGCTTGCATTTGTCCACCGACAAGCCTGAAGAAAACGATTAGTTGGCGATGCTCGTTATGGCGCCATTAACAACAGTGTGTGTTAGTCGTGTGGGTGGGTTTGGGGTGGGGGGAGGTGTTCAAAAGCTTTGGGCTTCTGCAGAACTTTTACAAAGGTCACATTCACCAGCAGAGCTGCTAATATATTTCAAAACTGTTACATGGTGTTACATGGTGCTTCTTCTTTGCATTTCCATTATATACATTATATACTTTGTTTCTATGTTTAT
>JBBPDE010000134.1:11768448-11791116 GCA_037974605.1 Nannopetersius ansorgii
ACTGTTACATGGTGTTACATGGTGCTTCTTCTTTGCATTTCCATTATATACATTATATACTTTGTTTCTATGTTTATAACCATATTTTCTCATTACTTGGTTAAAGAGGACCTACTCAACAGGCTTGTCATAGAGCTTCACCCTTTGTTTGGGTGGTGGTGGCCTAGTGGGTAGGATCCTTGCCTCTGCACCAAGAGGTCCTGGGTTTGAATCCTACCTTTAGCAAACCACCACTGGGTGCCTGAGCAAGACCCTTAATCCCAAGTTGCTCTAGGGAGACTGTCCCCTGTAGTTAGGGAAAGGAAGTCACTTCTGATAAATGCCATAAATGGAAATGTACTAAGCCCAGCCCCAACCTTTAACTGTTGCTATGACCCAGTTTACACCCGGATGTTTCACGCAAATTTGGTATCAGATAGTTATCCACATAATAATAACATGAAGGTGTAAATGCATCCACGACTAGAAACTGTTTGGTTGGAGCTACTCTTCCAACCAAAACGACCTCTACCAACTGAACAGTACCAACTCTGTTAGATATAGATGGCCAAACAGAGTTGGTCTTTTTTTAGTTTATCTCCATAGAGATTCTCTTTCTCTCTCTTTCTCTGGGTTGACCAGAGAAGGGCGGGTTCCCCTTTTGCGTCTTGGTTCCTCCTGAGGTTTCTTCCTCCAGCTTTAGGGAGTTTTTCCTCGCCTCTGTCACCCTCGGCTTCCTCAGTAGGGGCTCAGACCTGGACTCTGTAAAACTGCTTTGTGACAACATTAGTTGTAAAACGTATGTAAATCAAATTGAATTCAATTCAATTGAACTGAATGATGACTAGGAGCCAATTTATTCTAAACAGTCATCTTTTTATGAACATGTTTCTTATAAAAAAGCGTTCCTTTTGATTGTATGTGAGCTCATTTACATATTGTTCACCATATAGCAGACACATTTTCATCTGTCAAACCTAAGACACATTTGACAACCAAGCTTAAAGCTACATATTTCAAGAGGTGTTTGGAATAAAACTGATCATTTCCAGAAGTGGTGGGGTAATAGGATAAAACCAATAGCCATGTGGTTTGATTGGTTTCATGGTTTGATGTTCATTCTCAGGCAGCATGATTTAGATACATGTAATACATGTTTGCTCATTATTTTGAAAGAAGGTTGGAATATATATCGCAGCGGTTTGTTGTAATTGGTGTAATTTTAACTGAGCACAGTAATCCAATCAAAATAAAAATATTTCAGGTTCATTTAACAATCTTGCAGAGTACCAGTATTCAATCAGCATGATTTTATTTACCTTTATTAATACAAACTGTTGTGATACCAAGATATATTGGGGACTATATTCCATTTTGTGAATGTTATCCATCCTGTGGAGGTTGGAGAAGGTGATATTGGCTGATTTCTCCATGCAGTTGCGACAAAATTGATGGAGCTAAGAGCGTGCAGGGCATGGTGGGGCTTTTGCTTCTCTGTCACAGAGCTCTGTCAAGTGTTCTCACTGGCGTAAGGGTGAGATTTGTGGAATCCCAGTGTGATCTCAGGGTAGGGTGCTATCCTGCCCAGCCTATCCTCTGAAAGAGCCAGGAGAGATAACTTTATCTACTCAGAATTTGAGCTGCATAAAATATGCGCCCTGACATTTATTATCAGTTGTAGAAAGTTGAGTGAGTAGAGTTGTGTGACATTCATTTTCCAGAATTGCAGATAGAGGATGCTAATTACTCATTAGCCCTTTAATCTCAAGCCAGTGTCTATTTCTGTCTTTTATCTTTTGTCACACTTTAATGATGCAAAATGTTGGTGGTGCATATTATTTTATATGTAAAGAACATGATCTAACAAAGTTGAAATGCTGATTTCTTTTCTTTATGTTACAAACTTACAATAAGCAAGACACCTGCAGCATATGGCTTCTGTAAAAAACGCCTTTTTTTAAAATTTGACCATACTGATATTCAGTGGGTTCCTGCAGTACCCACTTGTGGTCATACATGTTTGGCAAACAAAATGGGAAAGTAACTGGTACTTTTTGAAGTCTTGAGCAGCCGAAGAATATTGCAGTGGACCCTTTCAGGATTCTTTGAAGTTTTTTTTTTAGTGTTAGTGTTGCTAGTATTAGGCAGCAAGTTAATCAGTTCTGGAAATGAATGTGTTGGAATTAATGAGCATAAGGATCTGAGCCAGTTTGGTTTACCAAATGTAACAATGGATGAACTAGCGACTGGATTAGGGGATCCCAGGACTCACTTATGCACATATCTACTGTAGCTACTGTTGCACAAATTACTGAAAAAAGGAATGCGTGGCTGTAATAATAAAATGTATGCTTGCTGCATAAATTGCTGTGAATGGCTAAAAAGACACACAAAAATCTCCTACAATGGGCTTGAGAGCATCAGAATGGGAACATGAACGAAGATGACTCATATATCATTTGGGCTGGAGTCAGTGTGTGTACAGAAGAGATGCCACAAGGATGCACTTTGGCCAGTGTTCTGTTGATGAAATCCTGGTCCCTGGCATTCATGCTGATGTTACTTTGACATGTAGCACCTAAAAATTGCAAACCAGGTACACTCCTTCATGGCAATGGTATTTGCTAATAGCAGGGACTTCTTTCTGCAGGATAATGCTCTGTGAAACACTGCAAAACTGTGAAACACTGCAAAAAATCCACATGTTAATTGATGTAAAAGTAGTATAAATGTATCATTGGGTATGTCATATGTTTACATCCACTTTTCAATATAGTATTGCTTGTAACTGGAGGTTTGCCAGGAAAATACTCAAGTAGCAAAGCTTGTAAAAATACAGGAATGCAATGGCAGTGAAAAACTGTAAAAGTCAAGAAAAAGTAGTTATTTAATGTAATGAAGTAATACAGGAACCAGCTGTAATAGAAACATGCAGTAATATCATGTACTACTATTTGTCACATTCATGCCACCCCCGGCACGCCCCAGGCGGTCGCAGTCACCAAACTACTGACCTGGGGATTCCCAGCACATGTGTAGGTTCATTTTGGTTGCTTGGCAACACACCTGTTTCAGGTTCTGCCCTCATGTTCTCTCCCTTATTACCTCATTAGGCTCTCCCTTGTCTCTCTTTGTATGTTTACCCAATGCTTTGTGGTTCTGATTGGTTGCTGGGTGCCTTTTGTCATGCCTGTGCAGCCTTAAAACCCCAGCCGAACTTTCATGCTTCTTCAAGTACTCTCTTGTGTTTGTCCTTGCACTGGTTCTGTATAACTAAGGAAAAACATGGTCTTCTTGACAGTAAGAGGTTCTCCTCATTGATGCCAGTGGACTTTGCTTTGGCTCGCTAGCACTGAACAGTGAGACTGCAGCACCCCTATGCTGGGACTACCCCTTGTGGCTTCTGGATAGAAGCAAACATTTACATTTGCAGCATTTAGCAGAAGCTTTTATCCAAAGCAACTTCCATTCCCTAACTACATGAGACAACTTGGGGTTAAGGGTCTTGCTCAGGGAACCAGTGGTAGTATTCAAAAAGTATTATTTTAAGCCATGGCCTCTTGGTCTAGAGACAAGTGTATTGCCTACTACCCACTAGGCCACCACCACCCAAAAACTGCATTGGGTCCATCTTGGTTGGGAGATGGTCCCTTACCTCAACTGAGCGTGGCCCTTCTGCATGATCAAGAGAGACTATTTGTACTGTAGTTCAACCAAGCTCCCTGTTTTCAAGTGACTGTTTATGTGCCTTGTGAGATTAAAGCTCTTTGTGTTTTCGTTTACTCCTGCATCTGTGTCTTCCTTCCCTGTGAGATGCAAAGACAACTGCTGGCAATTTACTGGACAGTTATATTTTCATAGTCTGATTACTTTTCAAAAGTACAATTTTAAGCATTGCAATCATGCAGCCCATTGCACAAATGGTGTATTTTATCACTATTGAAAATAAACCAAATCTATTTGAATGCTATCTTTAAAGAAGTACAAGACATTCATAACTTATAATGGATGTTAATATAAAACAGCTTTCTCAAAGTGATTTGTACGAGTCTATTCGACATGACATTTTCGCACCATGCAAAGGTCAGCTTGTGTCTTTAAGTTATGCAAACAACAAAAATGAGGATATAAGAGTTTGTTCCGACAGCAACAATATGGAATTAAGTAGTATGGGTGTAAATCCAAGAGTCCTCAGTTCAAAACACCAAAGGATAAGGTCCAACAATAATTAAAATAAATATTTGAATATTTAAAAGAAATGTGCTGTGTTTCTGTATCCAGTTCTCTCACAGGCTGACTCTTTCTCTATTTGCATGTGCGGATGGCAATTACTCTGCATTTTGGTTTTACAAGCAGAGCACTTTGCTCCACCATTAAGACTGATATAAAGTGCCACTGCTGAGCCTGAGTAATCCACTTATAAAATTATTCTAGACACCATAAAACCAAGGCTAAAGGGGAACTTGAAAGTAATTGCATTTGACAAAGTAATAGGAGACATAATTGTACTGTGAATTAGAATCGACTCGTTTTATGAAGAGCAAACGTTTTTGACAATTGCCTTAAAATTCTCAATGCATTGCAAGTCATTGTTAGGCCTCCATATGGGGACAGGCAAACTTCTTTTGGTTTTTGGCGCACTCCCAAGCATGTGATTCTAATCAACATGGAAGTGATGTGACCCACATAAGTCCAATGACACTGAATTATGAAGTACTACATCCATGTGCTGAGTAGTCCATAACTTACTTTCATTGGACACATGCTGTGGTAATCTTTGCATCCAAACACAAACTTCTTGGCACATCAGTATGTATGCCATATATCCTTTTGTGGCCAGGCACATATGCTCAGACAAGTTTTAACAAAAGAACCATACCATAATAAAGTCAGTGAGACAGAAGAGAGGAGAATTGCTCCCTTCCTGTCTCAGTATTTGCTTTGGGACTGTTTTTGAGGCTGTGAGGTGATATAGCGTGAATTTTAATCACTTCTACTCCTGCTTTAAAAAAGAACTGACAGTCCAGTACCCTTTCTCATTTCATAATGGAAACCTGAGGAACATTCACTATTCTCTCACAAAAAAGTTTCACGCCAGAACATTTCCTAGGCAGTGTCAAGTGAGACCATCTATGGAGGATTTACCTTGGCCTCTTTCACACATACACTTAGTTATCCTTGCGCTACTGTAGTACAGCAGTGCTGTTAAAAAGTGGGAAAACAGTGGAATGTCCACAGAGAGAGGAAGTGGGTGCAGCAGGAAAGTCTGGGATATGCATTAAGCTTCATGTTCAGGCTAATTTAAGCAATGTAGCATCATGACAGGTATTCACAGGAGATATTTCAAAATATAGTAGATTTCCCAGCAGCATTAGTAAAATCATAGAGCAACTAATCGACTTAATTTTGCCCGACTAGCAGTACAAAGTGATTTAAATGTCATTAGAGGCTTTGGTAATGACTTAAATTGCTGTGTAATGAATTCAATTTACATTTACATACAGTTACATTCTGGGGCAGCAACTTCAGATCTACACGAACAGTTTTGTTTGCTTCAAGCGAAGGAATGTTTTTTCTTCCCATTAAACAGGATTGTAGCCCGATTGATAGGAAAATATTGTGGCTAATACGGATTTTAGGCCTCTAAACCTTCATATAACTGATCCAATACAATATTTTGTGTACACCATTTTGCAAAAATGTGTATTTTAAATGTATGAATTTAATCTAAACTCTAGTAGCTTTACCTAAAACTGTGTTTCAGTGAATGAAACGAAGAATTGATTTAAAAGAAAAATATTTGTTTATATAGCTGCACAAGATTCAAAGATTAGAGTCAGTAAAAAGAAACTACCCAGGACAACTGTCTAACAGTTTGCCTGTATAATCTAGAATAGGGGTCTCAAACTCCAGTCCTGGAGGGCCGGTGTCCAGCACAGTTTGATGGTTCCCCTCCTCAAACACAATCACTAAACCTGACTATTACTGGTGAGGTGAACTGGGTTTTTCTGAACAGGGAAATCACCAAAACCCTTAACCAGAGGTCTGGTGGTAAGGGAGTTACCCCTGTGATTGGAAGGTTTGAACCCCAGGACTGCCAGTGACACCACTGAGGCACCCGTGAGCAACGAACCATCTTCACACACCTCCTCAGGCCCTGTGTTGTTAGCTGCCCACTGCTTCACTTTGTGAATGGGTCCAATGCAGAGAAAGAATTTCACACTGTTCACGTCGTGTGCTGTGGTATGTTCACACTTTTTAGTTCACACAGTATCATTCAGCTCCATCAGGAAATCAATATTTTGGTCTGAGAGTAGACTATATCCAGAAAAGTAACTTCTTATCGAATTAAAATCATTATTTGCTTCTACTTACAAACAAATTTGGTGTGGATTGGCAGTTTAGAGTCCTCACTTTCAAACAGAATGAGAAGGAATGAGAGAGAATGATAACAATAGTCTTTTGTTGTCCAGGCCTGAACTGAAACGTTTAAGGTCTAGCAGCACTGGCTCTACAAACAGGAAATGGTTAACATACTTTCACTGATAGAGGTGGCCGCTGAAAGTTGAGCTCAGTTTGCACATGCTCTATCAGAGGCTTGTCAACACAGACAGAGGAAAAACTCTAGACTTTCTGTAGATATGCATGACAGCTGTTCCCACAAGAGAAACTTATGTTGGTCAGTTGGTCACAGGCTTGTCTATTGATTCCAGGAGTGGCTGAAATATTTGTCTTAACCTGATGGGACTCAAGCATTCCCGTCAGGTTTGGTTGGGTTTAGACATCACTTCTCAAATATTTATTGGACTTAGATAAGATTAAGTCGCCCCATTCAGAATTCTAATAGCTTGTCTCTCGACCTTCTGATTTTATTCCTCCTTACTTTTACCTTTTTAACCTCGACCATTTTTTAAAATGTATTTATTTATTTATTGCCATTTTGCACATATTTATTTATTGATGTTCTCTTGCCCATTTGCACTCTCGTACATCTCTGCTGCTAAATTACAGCACTGGTCAAATACTGTACTTATCCTTTATGTAGGCATTGTCATTTGCACTATACATTGTCTTGTCCTGTCTCATTTAGTTGTATTGCTGCTCTTGTTCTGTTCTGTTCTGTTCTGCTCTTGTGTTGCACCATGGGCCTGGAGGAACATTGTTTCATTTTTACTATGTACTGTGTATATGGTAGAAGTGACAATAAAATCTACTTGACTTGACTTGAGATGTTGGAAACAAGGCCGAACTGGATCCATGAGGCCCGCTCAAGAAGTGTAATTGCAAAGTGTCAATTTCACAGTGTAAACAGCCCAAAATTCTTCTCTGCATGTTAACCCATTCACCAAGTGAAGCAGCGGGCAGCCAGTGACGCAGCACATGGGGAGCAGTGAGTGGGGACAGTCTCTTGCTCAAGGGTACCTCAGTGGTGCCATTGGCAGTCTTGGGATTCAAACCCACAGCCTTCCCATTACAGGGGCAACTCTCTAACCATCAGGCCACATGCTGCCCCAAGAACAATCCATTACGTGGTTTATCCAGAACCAATTATTCATTTATTTATAATCAGTAATGAGATTATGGGTATCTGGTGGTAGCCATGGTTAGGTCAGACTTAGTCTGCTTGAGACAGTGTGAGACTGCACTTGATTGAGACAGGATTTTGTGGAGCTAGGGCTGTGTTCAGGTAGCATTGTTTCCTGTTGACCATGAGGCTTGGTGGTTATAACTGTCTTTTTTAGTCGTTGCTACATTTCTCAACAGTTTACCTACTGTATCTCCAGTATCTCAGTCAACAATGTAACAACAGTCCAGCTGCACCTCTGTATCTGACTCTACCATTGTGTTACAGATAGACCAGCATGTTGCTGCAGCACAGAATGTGTATGCCATTAGTGGTAGTTAGTGGTAGCTGTGCTGTGTCCACACTTACAAGTGATTCTTGATACCACAAGTCAGTGATGTGTCTAGGGCTTCCCAAAAAGAATATGTGGAATGATTTGATCTCACCCATTTAAAAACTTTATTAAATACACAGCAAAAACATACGGAATCATATTTTTTATGTGGCCATTTTGAGATGCGTGTTTCTAACTGGAAGTGGTGCATGCAATATGGTTCTATTGAAAATAAAAAGTTCAGACATGTATTGTTTTAGTCCCCAGTGATCATTACGTCTTCTCTGAAGGGTTCAGACTGGGCACAGAAAGTTTTGTGGCTCCATTAGGGTTTGGACCAAAATGTCAGGCCCAATTAAAGGTGATGGGATTTCAGCTTAACCACCCTCTGCTGGCTCCTGTCTTCCAGCTATGATGATTTGAACAGAGAAAGCTGTTTGCATGCGCCTGCCACTGGTGAATCATGCACTTGCTAGGAAACTCAGCCTGCCGTGGTCATTCATTTAGCTCTAATAAGCAAGTTATGCAGTAATAAACAGATGATATCAGTTTCAGAGGAAGGCATTGTACCTTCAGAGGGATGATATGTATGCAGGCTGCATGCAAAGGTTGCCATATGAACATTCTCTTTTGTACCATTTCCACTTTGTGCTCTTTTTTCTTTCCTATTTTCAAGCCAAGAGTTACAGTAGCAAGCAAGAAAACGCATAAGAGCAAGAGGAAGAAACACTGAGAGAAGCCAGACTTGAAAGTGAAAAGAATTCTCCTTTGTGCCGCTAAAGGGCAGTTAAATTCAGAGATGAAATTTACATAATTAGGATTCATACATTTAACTCACATACTTTCTATTGCACATCTGCGAAATGGACCGCAGAGGCTTGATTACATTCAGTAGCAGAGAAATATTTTTTTCTCTCTCTCTCTATTCTTTCTTTCTTTCATTTGTGAGTCTACTTTCTGGTTTGTCTCACACCATCAGTAAGTAGTGCTGTAGTGATAATTACGTGCACAGCTGGTTTCGTGTTTCTCCTGGTTCACAGTTTCTCTTCATATTTAGCTCATTTGTGCATAAGAAGTGGGGTTCAGTGTGGATAATTAGTGGATTTAAAGTTAGTTTCACAGCAACTTGTGCTAATACTATGTGAATTCTGTAATCATGGCTACTAATGTTGCCAGTCCTTGCCCACAAGTGTTTTTTTATGTTCTTTCTTTTGCTACTGTTGCAAGGTAGGCCTACCTGTGTTCAAGTTTTGGCAATTTTTTACAATATCATGGGTTTGATCAATGAGGTGAGTTCAGGTATCTTCTTCTCAGGGTGAATAAAATGTCCTTCACTCTCCCCCATCACTCAGCTCATTTTTCTGATATTCCAGAATTGGCAGTTAGCGTTCTCATGAAAGCACACTGACTGTAGAAGCAGTTTGAAAACACTTGATGCCTCTTAGAATTGGACACATCTAAATTGTAAAGCAAAATTGAATTAAAAGAAAACTCATTCAACATTATGAGAAATTAAATTCAGTTTTCAATTTAAAATTCAATTAAAAAAAGTTTCATTTCAATTTAATTTATATAGTGGGTTTATAACCAAAAATATCACTTTATAAATCTTCCATTTCCATTCAGTCAGAATACAGTCATCATATTCAGAAGATAAGAAAGAACTTTATTTCTCCCAAAGGAAATTCTTTTGTCATCAATATACTCGATGCAACAAGAGGAATCAAGATATACAATACGAATTAAAAGAAACCGAAAAGTAGAATAGTGCAAGTACAATATCAAATAACTTTAACAAAGTAACAATATAACAATATCAGAGAAGATAAAATAAAATAAAATAAATAACTTTTAGTGCAGGTGATTCTGAAAATGACAGAGTAGCAGCATGTGATGGTGGTATGAAACAAACCCTCAACAGCATACATATGAGTACCACTGCATGGGAGAAAGGAACATTAGTATTAAGATTAAGCGTTAAGTATTCAGACATTGACAAATTTAAATATCAAATGGATTTAATTGAATGCAGTGTCCTTTGAATCAAAGACATTTTACCATAAGAAAAATGTATACACTTCAAATGAAACATTTACCTAGAAAAACATATTTCATGTGTTTAAAGAGGACATCTTTTTTAGTTTAAGTCAAAACAATCCTTCTGGGTCATTCCTGAGTGTAGCTTTGCAGTTTCAACCGGAATATCACCATAATGTAACCCCTTTGCCACACTTCCTCATTATGTTGAACTGGATTTTTGCATGGATACATCCAGTAAGATTTTAACACTGACTGACCAAGGCAATGAAAGCCTTTTCTAACATCTGCTCTAAAAAACTTAAAAAGGTGAAAAAACAACTCATGAAACTTTTGTGAAGTCAGGTAGATAAGCCACTTGACTACAAGAAGCTAAATACTGAACTTAAAAATGGCACATGAAATAGATAATTACATTAATGGCTGATCCGTGCAATTTCCCTGCGGATATTTCAGTGACAAAAGGCTCTTATTAGATCAAAAGCAATTAAAGAGTTCTTCACGACAGAAAAGTAGCTACATTGGTCTGAGCTATTGATATGGTGAGAGTCTTGAGAAAATGTGGTGGATTTCTGTGTTCGTTAGTCATTAAGCACTGGTGACAGCTTGTTAATTTCTTTCTAATTATCCCTGGGCTTAAGTCCCTTATCACAGCAATCCCCTATTATAAATCCAGTAGGAGATTTTGTGAGTAGCTGTAAAACTGAAAGAAGCCATGAAGATAAAGGGATGAATTAAAGTTTTTCCTTAAACATGTGATAATTCTGATAATCACAAGGCGAGTGACAATGAAGAGATGGTGGGGGCTAGAAGAGGGAGGGAATTAACCCATAGTGATCTAGACGCATGTTTTGTCATTTAGTCAAAATACGCACAAAACAATATTTTTTTCTACAAATAATCTCTTTTTAGTTACACATTCTTATGCACATGCTATTGATTTGAAACATTTCCCATAAGAATTGTTGCTCTTATTGTAATGAGCCACAAGTAAGACACAATATGGACACAAGTATTAGGATATCTGACCATTACACCGACAGAGAATTTAATGAGATTGCATTCAAATACATAGACTTTAATAT
Organism: Nannopetersius ansorgii; assembly: GCA_037974605.1. NCBI lineage: Eukaryota > Metazoa > Chordata > Actinopteri > Characiformes > Alestidae > Nannopetersius > Nannopetersius ansorgii. The sequence goes on from JBBPDE010000134.1 coordinate 11,779,448, forward strand.
GGAGTTAGTCCCCTTTTTACAGCTATAACAGCTTCCACTATTCCTGTAAGGCTTTCCACAAGATTCTGGAGTTTCTGTGAAAGTTTGTGCCCATTTATTCTGTAGAGGATTTGTGAGGTCAGGCTCTGGTGTTGGATCAGAAGGTCTGACTCACAATCTCCATTTAGTTCATCCCAAAGGTGTTGGATGGGGTCAGGGCTCTGTGAGGCCCAGTCAATTTCTTCCACACTGCACTTATCCAACCATGTCTTGATGGAGCTTGCTTTGTGCACTGGGGCTCAGTCATGCTGGAATAGAAATGAAAAAACATTTGTGTCCCAATACTTTTGTCCATATAGTGTTTGCCAGTTTAACAGTGAGTTAAGAGGTTAAATATGTTTTAGAAACTGCCTCAGGCTTATTGTGTCTCCTCCCAGGTTGTTTTTTGACTAATGCCGGTGGAGTGTGTCTGTGGAAAATGAATGAATTCTTGACTAGAGACGCTGTGGCCTGCTCTCTTAATCAGCTCCTGATTTCATGAAACATTCATTTCTTACCTGAAGGCTCCCAGCATGACTCTTTGTATCTGAGGAGCGTGGATGTCTGTCTGTGAGAGGGAGTGTATGGGTTAGATATTTACTGTGCATCGAAATCATGCATTACTCTTTGCCATTTTTGCAGCCGAACATAATTTCTTGGACTGAGTGCTGGATTCTCTGCTTTTGTGATGAGTTAAGAAAAAAACTAATTTGTACTTTTGCTTCAAACTGTGTTGCATGCTTGCAGGGTTTCTGACATGCTTTTATCTATAGCAGTGGACAAATGTATGTAGTATAACTAAAAATAATTGCAGCAGCTTCCTTATAGTTATTTATTTTTATAACTATTATTATTCCATTAGGCCAGATACCACATATGCACTACAAAGAACTGGGACACACCTGTTTTCCAGGTTTTGGGCTAGGACTCTTACTTCTAGTGAAGGACAATCTTAATGCTTCAGCAGACCAACACATTTTGGACAAAGATATGGCTGGATGAGTTCAGTGTGGCTGACCTCAACCTCATCCAGCACCTTTGTGATGAACTGGAATGGAGATTGTGAGCCAGGCCTTCTCATCCAACAGCAGTGTCTGAGCTCATAAATGCTCTACAGAATGAATGGGCACAAATTCCCCCAAATCTTAAGGAAAGTCTTCCAAGAAGAGTGGAAGCTGTTATGTTAAACACCATATTATGCTCTGGATGCAGCATTTTGAAAGGGACCAGAGGCTGTAACAGAGAAAAGCCAGTATCCCAGTATTCCATTACTCTACTGCTGGGGGGCTGAACATGAGCTTTTAGCCAATAAGGTTAGGTAATCTTAGTTCGTTTGTTTGATTTGCTATTTGTTGGTAATGTTGTACTCTGATGTATTCGAAGGGTATTTCAATAGGATTGGTGGAAGCCCAGGGCTTCACTTGGTGAATGGGTTAAATAAAGTATTTCATATTGTTCACAGTGTATGCTGTGGTGTATTCATGCATGACTATAAAGAGCCACCATTACTTTTACTTCACTAAAATAATCTTTTTCCCTTCTTATATAAAGTGACCATTTTGGCAATAACAGATCATGTAATACTGGTGATGCTAAATCAGTGACGGTTTCTTGCTTTGGTATCATCCGAACTTTAATGATCTGATGTGTTTTAACTAACAGAGGTGTGTGCTTTCTAACACAGTGATCCGTCTCTGTTCACTAAACAAACCGTTTAGCTCGGAATCATAACCTTTAGCTTAATCTGTCCTTGGCCTGCGGTCAATAGCCAGGACGACTGCTCCTTATTACAGTAGCTTGCTTTGGCTTTCATGCCAGATTCCTGAGGGGGAAAAGATCCTCCACAAACAAGTTCAATCCAGGTTTTGACACTAATATAAGCGTGGGATTGTTGAAGTTAGCTTTGACTCCTGAGGACCTTTAAATGTCAGATATATCCAAGAACTTTAAAGGAGAAAGAGAGAATGAAAAGCTTAGCGGGAGACAATACATGGTCCACGCTGGAAATTAAAGGATTGCATCCCTGCACTATTCAAGAATGAACTTTCCAAAGTTATACATCAAAATGTCAGTAAAAGTCAAGCCCAGTGGTCATGAGAGGCATCATAATACTCCAGGGTAGTCTTGTTACTAGAGAGCTTTATCAAGGAGAAGTTAAAAATGATCAACTTATCATTTCCACAGGTTTCCTGATGTGCCCTGCAGAGAGGAACCCTCAGGGATTTCAGAGGAGCTTAATGATTTCTGAGAACCCAAAAATAAATAACAATGTACATTTTATTATTATTGATAATATTAGTATTATTACTATTGTTGTTTATAGTATTTTGCGCAGTAAAACTCTTTCTTCATTATGGTTTGACTGTAAACAACACAGTTAAAGTCTTTTATGTTTCTATTGTATCTGTGTAGGTATAGCTGGATGAGTTTTCTCATCACTTATGTCTTCAGTCTTCATATGTGCCAACATGAAAAAGGCCTAGCTTTAATAGCCATTTTTGGCAATGGCTTTAACCATTAAATCAGAGTATATATTAATGTCTAATGTATATTAATGTATATTTCTATTTTTGAACCATTTGCTTGTGTCTATTTATTGTGTTTACTGTATCTTTACTTTATCGAATTTCTTTTATTTGCATTTTTCCCTGTTAATTCTTCCCCAGCAGCGTTTATTTATAACTACAAAATGATTTAGGTATGATTGAACTACAGTCCAAAAGTCACAAACAAAACCATATGGCCATAGATAGATGTTGCTATTTGTGATTTGCTCTAAACTGTTTTGCTCTGGCTTCGTTGGAACCTCGGTTTATGATGTAGCTCTTCATCTTTGATTCAAACACACTGAAATTTACACCAAATGTAAAAGTTCAGGCCAACTCTTGACCATTTCCTTGAATAGTTTGACTCATTCATTTATTATTGAAATGTACCATTATGTTTTTCAAGCATTTTAAATATTTTAAAACAGCCAGCTAGTTTCACTCAGCATCACCCTATTATTCTACTCTGCTGAAACCCAAGAGGGAGAAATGTGTTGCTAAGAGAGGATGAAGAGGAACTCGCCATATGGACAGCAGAGAGAGCGGACATAGCTTGAGGCAGTTGCTCTACCTCCCTCATTTTCTGTCTCCTTCGTTTTCTTTCTCTCTTTCTTTCTCTGTGATACGATTAACAAAGAGTTGCCAGATCCTTGAGGCGACTCTACTGGGACTGATAACTTCTCATACTGTTGGGCTGAAACTATTGCGGTTACTGAACAATTAAATGATTATTTCAGCTTTTTTAATCTGTTCCTGCCACACCTGTAGATACGGTCAAGAATCATGGGAAGATTTGCTTAAAAGCATTTTCATGTCCTTGGAAAAAGAAAAAAAACCTTTTGACACAAAACCTACAAACAGAAACAACTGGGCAGTTGTTGACAGTATAACGCAAGTTCGATGCCATACAACAGTGTCACATACAAACCACTCCCCATCTTCATTCTTTTTTTGAGCACCTCATTGTGCAAAGGATAAAAGGGCATTTACATTTACGGCATTTATCAGACGCTTTTATCCAAAACAACTTCCATTCTCTATCTACAGGGGGCAGTCTCCCTGGAGCAACTTGTGGTTAAGGGTCTTGCCCAGTGGTGGTGTGCTGAAGGTAGGATTCAAACCCATGACCTCTTGGTCTAGAAGCAAGTATCCATCCCACGACCTCGCCACCACCCCATAAAGTTTACATTTACAGCATTTATCAGACGCTTTTATCCAAAGCGACTTCCATTCCCTAACTACAGAGGACAGTCTCCCTGGAGCAACTTGGGGTTAAGGGTCTTGCTCAGGGACCCAGTGGTGGTATGCTGAAGGTAGTATTCGAACCCGTGACCTCTTGGTCTGGAGGCAAGTATCCTACCCTGCTGAGCTACCTCCACCCCAGTGTCCTTCGAGCTGGCATTTGGCTGGCGCTCTTATCCAGAGCGACTTACAATCATTAGACAGTCCCCCCTGGAGCCACTGAGGGTTACATGTCTCGCTCAAAAACACAATGGTAAAAAGTGGGGTTTGAACCTGCCACATTATGGTCATCAGGTTCACAGTGTTTTACCCACTAGGCTATTACCCACTAAGGGCAATTGCTGTACTAAGCTCCGGCAGAGATTGTTGTTCTTGTTGTTCCACCTCTGTTCGCCATAGATGGCCAAACTGTCTAACAGTTAATACGTTTGAACGCAAAGGCCTTCTATTGTTAGTTATCTCCACAGAGACTGTCTTTTCTTTTTCTCTGGGTCGACCAGAGGAGGATGGGTTCACCTTTTGAGTGTTGGTTCCTCCCAAGGTTTCTTCCTCTAGCTTTTGTGAGTGTTTTCCTCAGCTTTGTTACCTTTGGCTCATTGTGACAACTTGTTTGTAAAAAGCACCATATAAATAAAACTGAATTGAACTGAATTGAATTCCTCTCTAAAGGTCTCTACTTGACCCTGCTCTGGAAGAAATATCAGCACAAGAACTGTGTATAAGAAACTTAATAAAATGGGTTTTCCTGGCTGGGCAGTTGCACACAAGCCCAGGATCAAGCCTAGGAGCACTTCACTATTTCACTATTTGACAATCTGATGGAAGAGTCTGGGTTTGGTAGATGCTAGGGCTGCACGATATTAGGAAAACATGCGAAAATGTAGTTGAGTGTTGCAATGGCAGTATCACATGCGATAAGTAAGTAAAAACTTAGCCTTTATAGTGTTAATGTTTTTCTGCTTTGGATTTGCTGGTGAGACTCCAGACGCTGACAAGTCTATGCAGAAAAAAAAAGAAATGCAATACTTCCATTGTTTTTAAAGAATGTACTTAAATAGAGCATTTAATGCCTCCCATTAAACATTTGAACCATTGAACATTGTTTAAAAAAATCAAAATACTTTTTTTAAAAATCATTTAAAATAATTTAAAATAAATGTAAACATAATATAAATTATAGTAAGTTCTTAGTCAGAAAAAAAAAATAGCAAAACATAGCAAAAAAAACCTGCCCAATGATTTTTTTGTCCTCTTCTCTGTGGCACTGGGTGAAGAGTTTTGGAAAAACACCATTTATTGCAGTACAGTCAGTCTTTATATATACATTGCGAATGTTGATATCGCAATGACATAAAATTTGCGATATCTTGTGCAGCCCTAGTAGATGCCAGGAGAACTGTTTTTCAGTGTTTGGGTTCAGCCCCTTAGTTGCAGTGTGTTTTTATGTGAGTGGTACAGCATGCAGAAAGTTTTACACTAGTATGCAGTTTGGGAAAGAGCTTTAACTTTTCCAGCAGGTACTCCTGACGTTACCATGTGCACAAGGTCCAACAACTTTGGGATGAATTAGAACACTGGGGCAGCTGGTGGCCTGGTGGTTAGGGAGTTGCCTCTGTAAGCAGAAGGTCGTGTGTGGGTTTGCATCTTAGGACTGCCAGTGGCACCACTAAGGCCCCCCTGAGCAAGGTACCGTCCCCACACACTCCCTGGGCTAGTGGATGCCCACTGCTTCACTTGGTGAATGGGTTATACACAGAGAAGAATTTCATGTTACTCACGCTGTGTGACAAAAATACCTTCTTGTCCAGCACCAGTGTGTGTCCTCTCAAATGCTCTTTTGACTAAATGGAACACTCCAAAATTTTGTAGAAAGATTGGAGGCTGTTTATAGCTGCAAGTGGAGCACGGGAGGCATTACAGATGTGGCAGATTGCAATTACATTGGCAAACACTGGAGAATGCTCACGTCCTGATTTGCTGAGCTTCCACTTTCAGAAAGAAGGGGAAAGTAATGAAATCAAGGAACAGAATGAGCGCCAGAGAGTTTCGGTCTTCAAGATCAAAGATAAATTGCTCCATTGTGCATCATAAAGCATGTCTGCTTTGCCTGTAGTTGGAAAAAGCAGATGCTGTTTTAAGAATTGAAGTCATTGTAGCGCTGGGATTTTTACAACACTCTATGTGACCTCCCAGCTTCATGACACTCTTCAGCTGAGATGATACAAGGGTTTATTTACATCTGTTGTGATGTCACCCCCTATATTAAAGACTTTTATGGGACGATTTCCCACATGTGTCAGCAGGAGTGGTAGGAGGCTAATAGCTAATGTCCCGGTCCATTAGCATGGCTTTGCTCTGTCGTCTTTGAGCCAAAAATTAAAAACATCACCACAGGAGTAGGAGATGAAGCGTGGTGTGATCAGACTACACAAATGACATACACCACATGCATCATTTCTTTGTTCATAGCTCAGTGTCTCTTTGCTTTCATCTTTGTCTTTATGAGTGCAGTAAAAGAGTTTGTGATCTGTGATCATCTTCCCAAGATTTCACCTTCCTAGTTTAGACCAGATGGCATAAGCACTGGCTTTTGAGTTTGAACTGTTGTCCTCCTGTACGATGTAAATGTAATTATTACATATTTTATTACATTGTAAGTCACTGAATGAATTTACATTCATATTTGATTTACATTCTATTACAATAGATGCATTTGAGTCTCAAATTGGGTTCTTTCCTGTTCAACACGAATGATGGCAAACATGTATAGTTCAGGAAAAACCCCAAAATAAACATTAAAGCTAAATCCACTGATACTTAGCTTGTTAGCAAAACTGCATTACTGTAAAATGGCATGTTTTGTTTATTTGTTTTGTTGAAGTCCTCTACAGAGAACACATTTTAAAGCACATTTACTGTTCATTTAGTTTAAGCTGTTGGAATGGGTGAGTTGGGGGGAAAACGATGTGAAATATGGTCTGTGCAAAAGTGATGGCATATTTTTTTTTGTAAAAAAATATATATTTGAAATATATACTATGTTCATTCATTCATTCGTTTATTTATTCGTTCATTCATTCATCCAATTTCTGTAACCACTTAATACTTATTTGGGTCACAGGTATCAGGTGAATATCATGGTGGGGCACCAGAACACTGCAATGCATATAAAATATACAGAAATTAAACAGAAACCCCTTGGAATTTGCTCTTGGTACCCGCGATCCTAGTGAGGAATAAGCGATTACAGAAAATGAGTGAGAGTGTGTATTAAAACTGTGCACTAATCTGTGTACAAAAAAGGTGGATGTAGATGTGTTCCATGTGTGAACTTATTTTCACTGGACAATGAACAAAATGTGATTTGACTAGTATTTCAAACCTTTGCATACAACTATATCTGATCTGAGCCCAGTGAAACCCCTGGATAATAATATAGTCCCTGTTTGTCTAGACTTGATATTGTATTATTTCTGTGACCTAGGCTGTAGGAAGCTATTACCAGGAGCCCAGTTGTCTTTATTTGGTCAAAGAAAGAGGAGAGACCCTCTTGGCACTATTCTCTTGTCCACTTTATTACAGTAAATACAGAAAGAACAGATCAGTGCTACCCCTGATCTGTACTTTCCACCATGAGAGATAAACTGTGGGCATAAAATTACACAGAGCTTTTGCAATCACTGCTCCGAGATTTAAATTATGGAAAGAAATCACTTGGAAAGATATTAAGTTAGATTTTCTCTGTTGTGAGCTGGCAGTGCTTTTGAAGAACATTTCAAAACTCTTCAATTACAGTGTCACCATAAATTTACCATATAGTTTATGTTTAAAGAGGTTCTCGTATATTTGCAGGCGATGACAGAAATTCTGCACGTCTTCTGCACATGTCTGGTTTGGAGCCAGTTGGGCACTTTTCGTACGGCTGAGTGTAATGAGGCTGTGGCAAAACGCCAACATTACAGAATGCAGTGCTGTGCATTACGCCATGCTTGACAGCATTGATTGCACCAGGAGGTTTCTTTCAGTGCACAAAACACTTTGATATCGCTCCGACCTGAAACAGTCTCATGTTCAAAGAAGCTCTTGTAAATGTATAGCGCAATTAGGTTTGATCCCGTGGACCATAAAAAGAGAGTGAGGTAGGTGGTAATGTATTAACAATTGAATGACTGCCTCAGTGAACATATGCTATTGTACACTCTATGAACAAAAGTATTGGGACGCCTGACCAATACACCAACAGGGACTTTATAGCTTACATTATTGCAGCTGTAATCTTCTTCTTGGAAGGCTTTCCATAAGATTTTGGGATGTTTTGGTTAAAATATGTATTTTATTGTTTTTGTTAGAGAAAAAAATCAAACATAAAGTATGATGTGCATAAGTTCAGTTAAGACCATCTTTGCTCGATATACAGCCTCTAACGGTTTCTTTTAGCTAGCTAGCAGTTTTTCTCTTGATTTAGGATTCCCCCCCACATTTCTTTACAGAACACTTTCAGAGATATTTGTAGATCCTCTTGCATGCCAGAGCAGCAGAATCACTCTCTATCTTCAAAAACCTCCTGAAGACTCATCAATTCAGAGAGCTCCATCCTCTTCTGATCTGTCTTCCTGCACTTCTCTTGCATAAAGATTGTAGCACTTAGCACTCTCCTCTGGTTCTCACACTGTTCTGAAACTTGAATGTGTCCTTATACTGTAAGTCGCTTTGGATAAAAGCATCGGCCAAATTATTGTAATGTAATGTAATGTATTGTACATAAATAAACTCGAACTTCATCAGACTACAGCACTTGATTCCAAAATGCTTCTGATTAAAGTGTTTTGTTATATACTTCAGACATTGACTTTCTGATAACCCTCCTCTAAAGATGATGCTTCTGCATCAATGCTGCTCAGTGGGCCAGTGCCTCACTGTTCTATCAGTAATCAAATATTCCTTTGAGTCTTTGACAGTTCAGTTTTAATTACTCGTCTAGCCTATGGGGAATTTTGCCAGGCATTTTGACTTGACTTACATGGTTCCCTTTAAGTTTTATTCTTTAATTACATTTTGGACAAAAGTACAACCAGGACATGTTTAGATATCTTTTCTAGACTTCTCTTGCTTTGTAAGAGTTAATTATGTTTAGTATCAGATCCTCAGCTGCCTGCTTAAACGAGCCCAGAGATCATGAAAGCACAAGATTCTTGTTTGAAAGGTTACATAATTTATTATACTCTAGCGCTTCTAGACGTGACTTGAATTAAATACGAATGAGTGAAAATAGCGTTTACAAATAAATCGATTGAAACCTCGCCCAAATATTATATCAACGTATTTGCACTCAAGAAAACATGGATAAACACATATGACTGGTGGTCCCAAACTGGTATACAGACAGAAGATGAATAACATGGCTAACTAGTTATCTGTAGCTAGTGCTATGGCCTGTTATATTAAGTACAGTTCTACTAGATGTTTAGTATCTTTTGTATATTAACTGCATTCACAAGCAATGGTCCAGCAGAACCTATCAAAACTAGTGCATATGTTTGTTTTGCGTAAGTTTCCGGGGCAGAAATTTGTTGACTTTGTAGGGAAACCAAAAAGAAATATGAAGCTTATGTTAGAAGACGTGCATGTGGAACATATTATTCTATACTGACACATACATAAGGTGCATATATGATCCTATACCCTGACATTGTGTAAAACTGTTTGCATGTCCGCGAAGGTTGCGTGATTATGGAGGGTGGATGGCCTACATGTGTGTGCAATTGTGAAACCTCTTGCTCTGCAGGTGACTCCATCTAATCAGCAATCGGCACAACATGCTCTCTCACACACACACACACACACACACACACGCACACGCACATACTCAGACATATAAAGCATAAATATGTTAATAGCCCCCAGATAAAACCTCTTTGCCTTGCACATGGTGATTGCCCCAGCAGGGTTTTCTGCTTCTGGTCTTTCATGTCGGTTACATTGGTGGGAAATGTGTCTCTGAGCTTCTGCCTTCTTATGATTTCATGCAGGAATGCAAGAGAATCAGCAATGAAGCTGACAATCAGAGACTCAAACAGACCATTTTATTTTCATCTTTTTCTGCTTCAGAGTACATTTGATACAATGCGCATCTAAAATAGAAGTGTGAACAAAAGAGGGCTTTGAGAAATGAGCCGTGAATTCCATGGACAGAGCATACAGTAAATGCCTGAAAATGCACAGAGCTTGTCTCACATGTCTCACAAATGGCAGAATCTTGAACCCCACACAAAGGTTAACCCTACATAACAGGCTGTTGAGGATCAGTTCAGAACTTTTGGCCTTGTTCCCTTCAGCTTATTAAAGTGTATCCCGAAGTATTTGAAAGTGACTATTCTGTCATACGTGAACACACCACAGCACAAAATTCTTCCTCTGCATTTAACCCATTCACCAAGTGAAGCAGGGGGCATCCAGGAACACAGCGCCCGGGGAGCAGCGTGTGGGGAAGGTACCTTGCTCAGTGTACCTCAGTGGTGCTTAGCAGTCTTGGGAATCAAACCCACAACTTCCTGATTGCAGGGCAAACACCCTAACCACTAGACCACCAGCTGCCAGGCATTTCCACATTGGCCATAGTAAAATAGCTCAGTATGTGAAATTTGAGCTCATGGTGTGCTACCATGTTTTCACTATATAAAGGAGGCACACCTTTTATAGTCAGATGCACTTCAATAGTTTCTGCTCAAGCATGCATACACATTCAGAACACAATTTAGATTATGGAAATACTTATTATTCATTTGTTACATGACAGTAATGACAGGCCCCTGAAGTTTTGTGTGTTTGCTTGCTCGACAAGTTCATTTGTCAAATTAATTAATATAAATCTATGAAGTCTGTCAGCCATTGGAATCTATTGATATGTTTATATATCAGACTAAATGTATGACAGAGCCGGGAGATCATTATTTGTAGAGAAAAATGTGTTAAAAGGCAGAAATAGGAGGGTGTTTTTGCCCCATCAAGAGATGTATGCACTGACTGGCCACAGATAGTTGGCACTCAGATGTACTGTATTTAGGTAATCATGGAGAACCTTCAACTGTTCGGTGCATACGATCCTCCTCCAATCCATTTATAATTCTTGACATAGCTTCAGTTCATCTAGCAAGAAGTTTCAATTTCTTGTCTTGTTCTGCCAAGAATTCATCGCTGGACCTGGAGAATTCCAGACAGACTGTAAGCCTTGGCCTAGCCTGTGTTCAGCTCCGGGATTCTACCCAGGTCAGGAATCAACGTGGGGCCTACAGGCATCTGGATCCATTTGTCTTCCCCTCTATAGTCTGCCATCACTGGAGTGCCGAGGTGGAAGGTGTGCCGCAAAAAGTAATATTATTCCATACATTTCTGTGCTGTGGACCTCAATACATCAGAGTGCGTAAGAGGCCCAATAGCACAGAAAAGTTAGTGAAGTGTCCATATGTTACACACAAACACAGCCCACAGTGTGAACAATGGGGAATTCTTTCTCTGCATTTAACCCATTCACTGAGTGAAGCAGTGGGCAGTGAGAGATGCAGCACCCAGGGAGCAGTGCATGGGGATGTTCACTTGCATCTCAGTTGTGCAAATGGCAGTCCTGGAATTCAAACCTCAAATCTTCCAATCAGGGGGCATTCCCCAACCACCAGACCACCAGCTGCTCCGAAGGAAGTATGTATAATTTTGTGTTTGCATCATTGCAATAACTGTCTGAGACTAGAAAGTGTACTGGTGGTGCAGGGGATACTGAACTAGTGCAGACTTTAGCAAATTTGTAAAGTGCTGCTATAGCTGCAACTTATGCACTTATGCTGCTATAGTTGCAGATTATTTTTGAGT
>JBBPDE010000134.1:11803431-11815815 GCA_037974605.1 Nannopetersius ansorgii
AGGAGGATGTTGAGGAGAGTCTGAGTGTGTTGGGAGGAGGATGCTGAGGAGAGACTGAGTGTGTTGGGAGGAGGATGCTGAGGATGGAGCTGCAGGGAAGAGGAGAAGAGGAAGGTCTAGTAGAAGGTTAATGGATGTCATTAGGGAAGACATGCAGGCAGTTGGTGTGAGAGAGGAAGATGAAGAGGACAGAAGTGTCTCTTTAAGAAGCACCTTGGTGACTAACCAGCCCTCTCTCTTATCTCTCATACATCTTTTCCTATATATTAGAGGTGGGCAAAGTATAATTTTTTTAATCTAGATTAATCTCATTGTAATCTTGAGATTAATCTAGATTAATCTAGAACAAAATGCCCCAAAATGATCCCAATGCCTGTTTTTATAGTGTAAACCATAAATATGCCTCCAAATATTCTCCCAGATCCCTTTAATTTCATTTGGAACTCACTTTAATACATTACCCTTAAAGAAAATGTAAATATTAACCTGAGGTTTAAATACGGAAAAGTCAGGAATGAGAGAGAGTAAGAGAGAGAGAGAGAGATAAAGAGAGAGAGAGAGAGATGATCGCACGAACGAGAGAGAGACAGAGAAAGGGAGAGAGAGCAAGAACGCATGTGAGAGAGAGAGCGACAGAGAGAGTGAGACAGGTTTAAAATGGGCGCGATCCGGAAAAGTCACGAACCAGAGAGAGAAAGAGAGAGAGAGAGAGAGAGAGACAGACAGACAGAGAGAAAGAGAGTAAATCCGCACTAAAATATCAAGGTGAAAGTAATCACAGCTTGCGTAGTATAGACCCAGCTCCCAACCCAACTTTGTGAATAGATTAACGGCGAATTTTTTTATATCGCGTGATAAGAGTCTCGCGTTAACGCAGCGATCCGCTGTGGCGACCGCTAATCAGGAGCCGGCGGAAGTAGAAGACGACTTTTTATTCAAGTTGAATGCAAGTACGCATCTACAGTGTGCTATTCAAATAACGTGTTCATGTTAGAACACCTGCAGCTTCTTGAGAAGCCACCCGGGATGGTGACACACACTACATGTCCAAAAGTTTGTAAACACTTGCTCATGAAGTGCTTCATCTGACATCAAGGGTTGTTAACAAAGCATTTGCCACCACTTTGCTGTATCAAGTGCTTCTACTCTTCACCCTGGAATACTGCTACTGAGTACTGATGCTGGATGATTAGTTCTTGAATCTCAAATATCACTCCAACTGATCCCAGAGGCAGCAGGGTCCCTCACTCCAGTGCACCCAGTTCCACTCATCCACAGCCCAAATGTTGCTGTTCCAGAGTGTACCAATTTTAATGAAGGTTTTCTATGGAGATTATATAAGCTATGCATTAGCGACACTACATGGACAAAAGTATTGGCACTCCAGACCATTACACCAACAGAGACCTTAATGACATTGCTTTCAAAAACATAGACTTTAATATGGAGTTGGTACCCTTTTGCAGCTAGAACAGCTTCCACTCTTCTTAGAAGACTTTCTACAAGATTTTGGAGTTTCTGTGGGAATTTGTGTCCATTCATTCTGAAGAGGATTAATGAGGTCAGACACTGATGTTGGATGAGAAGGTCTGGCTCGCAATCTCCGTTCCAGTTTATCCCAAAGGTGCTGGATGGGGTTGAGGTCAGGGCTGTGTGCGGCCAGTCAAGTTCTTCACTGAACTCATCCAGCCATGTCTTTATGGAGCTCGCTTTGTGCACTGGGGCACAGTCATGCTGGAATAGAAAAGGTTCTTCCCCAAACTGTGTCCACAAAGTTAGAAGCATGACATTGTCTGCTGAAGCGTTAAAACAGATGCATCCCAATACCTTTGTCCATATAATGTTTGTGCAATGGAAGACCTGCGTCAGATATGGGTGCACCTTAACAGATCTCAATTCACTTAGCAGAAAGGGTGTCTGGATGATTATGGGCATATACTATGCAGCTTATACTCTGCTGCTGAAAAAAGTATAAGCAGGTTATATTGTTTCTGTATTTTAAAATGTACAAACTCCTTAAACTTTCCCAAGCCTGGTCTAAAAGGAAGGAAAAACAGTTCTGAGGTACACAGAGGCTGCACAACACTGCCCTCTGTAGGAGAGTATGTTTTGCCTCAAATATTTTTTGTTCTTTCTTTCCTTTTGTCTCTCAGTGCCCTTATAACGTAAATGCAAATGGCACCCGTGCAAAACTAAAGTCACCTTTTTTTTTTTTTTTGCAAATGAATTGCAACATAATCTTGTGAAATATCACTGAACAGGCTTTGAAAACTTCTTAACTTACTTTTTGCAAATCCATCCCCTGGGTAGATGTAACGATTATAGACGTCCATTATGTAAACACGCCTGTCATCCATGAAATCCCTCTCATGTCCATTTCCCTGGGAAAACAACAGGAGAAAGCAGAGAACATTAAAATGGTGCAGAAACATCAGTATCTGATGTACAGTGGCTTGCAAAAGTATTCGAAACCCTTGAAAATCATCAAAAATTTCTGGATTATAAAACATATGTACACAACTTTCTTCCAACCACATCTATGTTGAGAACTCTTTTGCTATAGTATATTGTCAATGTCAAAATAGGTTATTTGTCTACAAACATTAAATAGATAAACATAAACTGAAATAATTTACATAGTATTCAAACCCCTGTGCTTTCCACAAATGACCACAAATGACAAATTAACATCAAATGACACAAGGGTGACCCTAATTTGACCATAATTAAACATTAGGTATGACATGTGAGTCCTTAAGTAGGGCTGCCTCTTTTAGGATATAAAAACACCCATTAGAAGATCTTGGTTAGAAAAACAACAAAATAAAGACAAAGGAGCATTCTGCTGAAGTGAGAAACAAAATTATTAAAATGTACAAGGCAGTAAATGGTAATAATATTGAATTTCAGTGTCTGTTGGATCCATCAGAAAGTGGAAGCTTCATTACAGCATCTAGATCCTTACAAAAGCTGGCCATACTTCAAAAGTAAGCATCATCAACAGGTGTCTGTAATGCTCTTTGACTGAAACTGGAGTGAAGATACTTATACTCAGAACATCAAGAGCTCTCCATAACTCTGGCCTCTAAAAGAGGGTAGCAAGAAAGAAGGTCCACATAAAAGCATCTGCTTTTTTTTTGAAGATTTCAAAAGTATGTGTGGCAAAATGGTAACACTGGCCATGCATCAAGAATCGTCATACCTATGGTGAAGTATGGTGGTGGCAGCACCATGCTATGCTGAAGTACTCTACAAGGATTAGAAACCTTGCCAGAAAATGGAAGGGCACAAATACAGCACAATATTGCAAGAGAACCTGATCCAGTCTGGAGAAGTATTCTCGACAAAGTATTTATGTGTAGGACTTGACAACTTATGTAAACTATAAGTGGGTCATTTTTTTGTTAAATACCATGAGAGACAGCTGAACATAATCACAAACCAGAATGTACCAAACCTGCTTAAGGGAAAGGGAGGGAGCCCAGGCTCAGTATTCCAGCAACCTTGATGGCCAGGGACATGAGTCAGCCGTGACAATAAGCTACATGCTCTAAAATAAAAATTTTAAAAAGTTTTTAAAAATGATTGACAGACCTTTGGAAAAAAAAACTGAAAAATGCTGCTTACATACATATTCAAGCTTTCAGCTGGTGGCCCTGTGATTAGAAGGTTATGGGATCGAATCCTATGACTGCTAGTGGCACCGCTGAGGCACCCTTGAGCAAGATACCATCCACACACAATGATGTGTTCCTGGCTGCCCCCTGCTTCAGAACCATTTCACACTGTGTACTTTGATGTGTTTACAAAAGACAAATGGACACTTTACATCAGACAAGTACTTGCAAGTGTTAAACCCACCCTCTTTTGTTATAACATCCAAATCTGTCAAGTCATTGGTCTCATACATACATACTTGTGCTAAATACCATCAGACACTGCTCAGATATGTGGACTTAAGTAAAGCAAATAGGTTCCTTATAGTCACACATGTACACACAACTGCACAGCACACAGTGTGAACAATGTGAAATTCGTTCTCTGCATTCAACCCATTCACCAAGTGAAGCAGCACTCGGGGAGCAGTGTGTGGTGGTGGTGCTCAACGGCACCTCAGTGGTGTGACTAGCAGGCCAAGGGTTCAAACCAACAACCTTATGATTGCAGTGGCAACTCCTTAACCACTAGAACATCAGCCGCAGCCTCCTGGCATCTAATAATGACCAAGCCAGTCAGTAACCCAAGCATCATTTTTATTAATACACTGTCATTTAATAGTCTCTGCTGTCCATCAACACGTCGTATTTAGTTAGGAATTTCGCTGCACAACAAAATCATGTACGCTGCCATACAGTGAAGACTGCAGCTACGAGAAACTGGGCAAAATCATACTACACAGATATGTTTTTACCCAGCCAACATGAAATAAAATCCAATTTATCCTTACTTATTATAAAACCTTGACTTAAGAACCTTGGCCAAACTAAGCCGGTATAATCTGGAGCTATGATAAATGACTATAGGAGCGGAGGTAGCAGTCACTTTGTTGCGGCAGCTTTGTACAGCTCGGACGGATTTTAATTACTTTGTGCTCTTTGGTGTACTATATGAACTGTGCCACTAGCGGGGAAAAAGCACATTCATTATAACAGAATGCCTGGCCATGGTTTTGGCCTTCAGTAATGCACCACTCTTCAGTGTAAAAGGAAAATGAGTCCAAACCTTTTCAATTTGCAAAACACCAGAAGCAAAAATGCTTTATACAGATTAAATAGTTAACGAATTCATTAATTAAAATCATTTCAATCTACAGAAAAAAAAACAATGCCATATACAGTCACATGTTAAGTAGTTCAGACATGTACCGTTATATTATTGTACAATTACAGACATGTTCTCCTGGAACTGTCTACACAAACTTTTCTTCAGCTGTTTATATCAGAACTCAACAATGCAATGAAATGTTCTGGATTTGCAGGACTGAAACATGTGCATTGCTTTAATATGTCATGACAGTACTTTCTTTCTGTTTGCTAACTTCTGGAAACAGTTGTGGCGATGCAATACATGTTATTTATGAAGGATTTATGTACTGGAGCATGGACAATATGACACTATCATTATAACAAATGACGTCATGGAACATCACAGGTATTAATATTTCTAGAGCTGATTGAACGCTTCATAAAGCAGAAAATAAGGCCAATTTTAGGGAGCGTGAAAGCAATGACCAGCGTCTTTTCCAGTCATTATTACTAAGTGCAATTTTTCTGATGCAACATGTGCAATATTTGGGTGTAGCTATTACTGCTGGGCAGAATGTGCCATTTAAAGTGTGCAGTTTACATACATATATGTGTATTTTTACAATAAAGATGTCCATATTTACATTCCAAGATTTTATACTGTACACCTTTTAGACTGTACATTTGATTTTATACTGTACTGTGACATAGTATTTTATTCTATTTAATTTTATTTTATTCAATAGATTTTTGTAATTTTCGCTGCTCTTAACTTTGTACTGTCCACTTTCTGCCCTGACCAAGCAAATTTCCCACTTGTAGGACTAATACTGCTTTATCTTATCTTATAATATCATAAGTTCAAGTCAAAGCTGAGTCTGCCTTGAACACAAGTCATGTGACCTAAGTTCACACCTCTAAGTGGGGCTCCGGTGCCATTCAGCTCAACTATATTAGCTGATAGCAGGACCAGCGTCTGTTTTCCAGCTCTCCATGCATGATGGATGGAAAAAAGCAGCCTTTTCCTTTTGGTATAAAATAGGAGTGACAGAGCGAGATGAAAGATGAGCATTTCCTGTGGCCTAGCCTGCGTGCCAACGTCCCCAAAACCTCCATCACTCTTCATTATCCTTACTAGCCCTGTAGCATCTGGACACTGTCACCTTTCCATCAGCAGCAGGATTCATACCTCTAATGCACTGCTGCTGCTACTGCTGTTGCTTTCACTACTACAGTGGTGCGTTTTCTATTTATAATGGTTGTTTTGTTTTAAACACCAAAAAGTTGCTAATATATGATAACATATGATTAACATATGATTTTATCTATTTTATGTTTTCATTAATGTGCCTTTAAGATACATGCAAATGAGGCATTGTCTTGACTAGAAAAGCCGCCCTGGAAGGCAGAAATATTCCATTTGCTTCTCGATCCGCAGGAAAAGCATAATGTTAAATCTAGGGCTGTAATTGTAATCAATTTTCCTATTTAAAAAATGAATGGACTGAACTTTCTCAACGAACTTCGCCACTGCGTCGATAAACATATCTTCACATGATTAAAAACAGTCTGATTGGGTTTATTGCCATTATAAGCAGATGTTGCCTTTCTTGTTGCCATGTATCTTATAACTATTGTTGTTTTTTACTGTGTTGTACTTGAGAGACACCATCTACCGGAATCAAATTCCTTGTATGTGTTCGCTCACATACTTGGGCAATAAACGCGATTCTGATTCTGATTCTGATGTATGTGGTTATGCATAGCTTTTCAAAAAACGTTTCTAACAAACAGAGCATGAATTATTTAAAGCTGTCTTTAGAAGAGGACATTCTGGAGCAGCCACACATGAAGGTCACCATGCATAATGCCAGACATAATGTTATAAGCGCCCCTTCTCAACCCATTCAACCTTTGGCATGAACTGAAGCGGCTTTCTGATCATTCAACATCAGTATCTGATCACATGATTATGGCTGAATGCTATCAAATCATCGCAATTATGTTTCACCATCTACTGTCAAACCTTAGAAAAACTGAGGTTGTTCACAAATCTTTGATTTCCTGCTTTCAGGAGCAACATATAAGCAGTAAGCTTTTGAGCATATAGGGTCGGTCTTCTTGGGTATTTAGCCTAGTTCAGGACTATACAGCATTCTGAACAGAGATTCTCCAACGCAAGAAAACAGGGAATGAGAAAAAACACGAATCCAGTCCTGTCTAAAAAAAATATGGTCATTTTAAAGGGAAAGGCAAAAACATTCTTTACCTTTAGTGTTTTAACACTTTTAAAGTATTAAAATATGTCACAAAAACGGCACAAAATAACAAAAAACAACACAAAACAGCAGCTTTGATCAAATGATGTAGAAAAATGTTCCTTTAAAAATTCTGATGCTGAATAACTGCTCAGTAGATCCTTGGTCAAAGACGTACACATTTGTAAAGTGATCCCTTAAAGTCCCGTGTGAACACACCACAGCACACAGTGTGAAATTCCTTCTCTGCACTTAACCCATTCACCAAGTGAAGTAGTGGGCTGCCACCAACAGGGGGCGCCTAGGGAGCAGTGAGCGGGGACTTCCTCAAGGATACCACAGTGGTGTCACTAGCAGCCCTGGGATTCAAACCCATGACCTTCTAATCGCAGGGGCAACTCTCTAACCACCAGGCCACCAGCTGTGCCAATGGTAGATCAATAATTGTATGGAATAAAAGGCCACGTCTGCAGCTCAATTTAATGCAAAAGATTTTCAGAATTCAATTTCTGAATTGTGTATATGCATATGAAATCATTCATTAAAAAAAAACCCAAACCTGCTTAGTCTTTACCATTCTATAGCAAACTGACATAGAAAACATGCCTATTTGTATTAAAGGCATCCGGAAAAGCTAGGTGTTCCTGCATTTTTGGTGGAAAGTAACCAAACGCTCCGGCTCTATATTTAGGGCATGATCAAACTGTCAGATGGGCCTGTGCTGTTTTTCCTCCTCACTGTTCTTGGCTACTTTTCATTGTCCTGAATCTCCCTCCCGGCTAAGCAGTGTACGATGGGAGCAAGCTGCCAAAACAACATCCGCTCTAAGGAGACCGCAGAGCTACTGAAAAAAGTTGGATTGTTTTTTAAACCACAAACACCTCTCCGAATGACAAACGGCATTAAAAATAACACCTTTTGACATTTGGAAGTAAGACTGTCATCGCTTTACAGCGTCCCGGTTGCCACTTCTTAAATTTTATACATGGCTCCATCAATCACTCTGGGATTGGTGCCTTTTTTCTTTTACAGACACATATCAAGTCCAGTGCTGGACTAAATTAATGGCGCTCTTCCACTGAAAACCATAAACAGCCTCGAAGTCTGGCCTTCAAGCTAATCATGGTTTTTATGGCTGTTTGATGGATTTAAACATGTGATTGATGTGGATTATAATTATGGATTGGACCATTTCGACCTTCAAGCTAAAACAGACTGATTTATTACATCTTTAAAGAGAAGCTGCTCGAAGAACTCATGTCCAACTCGAATCCATATTACTACAAAATGTGATTTCCTGTTGTCATGACATTACACTGATAGGTAAAGATTTATTTCTGTATTTACAAATAATACAGTATAATAAATAATATGATCTTTAAAGCTGTGTTTGTAGATCTGAAAGGTGCTACATAAAAATGCTATCATTACTATGCTTCGTACTGTTAAATACTGATATTATGCTGTTAAAATACTGTTTATAATTGGAGCAAACAGACAAAAAAAAACACTACAAAGAAAAGGTAATTAAAAATGAATTACCAAGAACTCCATATTACTTTGTCATGATGTGTGCAATACAGGGAGACTAATTGTAGTGTAGTATATGATTTATTGTCATTCATTTTCATTAATCTATTTAAATCGAATTATTTAATGACGATGATTAGTTAAGCCAAGCATTTAAAAAAAGGTCAAACAATTAAAACAGACAATAACAATCGCAAATCATATATATATATCTTAGAGCTAGGCACATCATTTACTAAATAGCGACAATTATTTTATCTTGCGATTTGATAGTTGCTTTATGTATATGTGTGTGCGTATAGGACACAGCTCCACACGTCGGCTGGTATTAATACACATTTTATATATATATATATATATATATATATACACACACACACACACACACAGATTGACATGCACATGCAAGAAATGGCGTATGTGGTACAACACCGGTTTTCAGTCTTCACTGCGTAAATGTGTACCTATGTGCCACCACTCAGGAAAGTAAAACCTTGAAAAAGAAAAATAATAATGACGTCTTAAAATATGGATCCTGCCGGTCTGCGGAGCCTCACTTTGGTACCAATCAAAATTCAGTCAGAGCAGGTCTGATCTCAGTGCTTCTGTCACTGCGTGCCCCGCCCTGCCCCGCCCCCTCGACTTCACAGCCCTCTTCCTCAACTTCACAGCCCGCCCCCTCGACTTCACGGCCCACCCCCTCGACTTCACGGCCCGCCCCTTCAACTTCACGACCTGCCCCCTCAACTTCACAGCCCGCCCCCTCGACTTCACGGGGTTCCAGCGCCCATTATAAGGTAAAAAATTTTGAATTTGGGTGCGTACCAATTCTGAAGCAGGGAGTCCAAGAAGGCAGTATTGGCTTCACTCTCTCATCCTTTTCCCCAATACATTTAGCATAGCTAGCCAGTTCAAATATCTGTTAATCGATGTACCAAGTGTGTTGAGCGGTCCAGTAACATTGTAATGTGAGGATGCACATGCTAGCCTCTACCCTCCCAATGGTAGTAGCACTATGTGACAGGAGCAGTCCTAGCTGGAAGGTAAAATAGGGTGATCAAGCACTGTTTCTTACAGTAAATGAAATTGCCATTCCATCATTTTAGATTGAGAAGATACATTTAATGAATTACCTTTTAGCGTAATGACATTTGGCCATTTTGACTTAATCTCTCCAAAATCAGTCAGTGCCCAATCCCTGACTGATTCTAATTCCCAACTCCATTCTGCCAGCCAGAGATTTTTCATAAAGCACTTATTTGTTCTATTCATCACTAGCAATTTGTTGTCTCATTGCGCAAATAATGCGGCTCATAGCACTTATGAATGTATATATGCAGAGGAACTTTGCCACCAGAGAGCACTGGCTGCTATGACATGTCATTCGAGCTGTTTAATTAGGGCTTTAACTCCAGCTTTGTGCTCCTCTGTATTTCCTCCAGCCTTTAAGCCGGAGCTGAGACAGCGCTTTCAGGCTTGTTTATGGGCCTTCATGCAGATTTGATTCCTGCTCTCCTTTCGCGTGGCCGTTCATGCATTATTCACTCCACATCTGCATTGATCTGTTCCCTCCACTGTCTTAGTCGATAAGCAAAAGACTGTAATTATAATCAAGCTATGACTCAAACTGCTTATGGCACTTCAGTGGGCGGAAGCCAAAACTGTGAGAAAACACTCGGCAAAGCGTCACACACTAAACTCAATTAATTGGCCGGTTTCATTAGAGCAGGATGTGGCTCGTTACAGTGGCAAAACAATAATAGAAGTCAGAATCTAACGGCCTGCTTTGGAGCGATTAAGAAAAAACAGTTACAAAAAAGGTTCATATTTATTCAAAACAGGTTTATCTAGAAATGACTTGCTATGAGTAAATAATTTTCTCGTCAGGCTCTTATACAAAATATTACTCCGGCGAATAATTACACATTACAGCCCTTTACCATTAGCATGCTATTATCACAAGTATTTGGATAATGCCTGCACAGCAATTTACTCCTCCATTAAAGAGATTATGTGTAATTACTGACTGCCATGTTCGGCATAATAAACTGCATATAAATGTTTCATAAACAAACTCAACCACAAGACAAAGTGATCCGAGCCATGATCAGCTTAATCAGATCTACAAAACCGTGAATGTGTGTGTATATATTAATTCTATGTTTATTTATTGGTGCTGAAACACGGTATAACAGCGGCATGCAGCCAAGGAATTGCTCCCATTGTCACAGTGTTGTTAGCAAAAATGGAGGAGGAGAGTTTTGCAGGGTCGATTGGTCATTTAAGGTGGAAAGGGCAGGAAAGGATTTTGTACGTGTTTAATATTTGGCGGTGTGATACTGGAAGTGACTGGATGTTAACAATAACACATTCGGCGACCCGTTTTCCCCCAGCCCCATGTTTGATGGCAAAAGCTGGGAAAAATGAACTCTTGAACTCTCTCTGCAGTGCTATGCTGCTGCCCAGCTGAACATTACTCCGCTAAAAACAATGGAACACCCAAATGGCATATCTTTTACACATTTTATGTTTTATTCATTTTTTCCGTCATTAAGAGATCACAAGTTCAACTCCCAGAAAAACCATCCATGGCTGGAGGTCTAAAAGAGCTCTCTCTCACTCGGTAGGGAGTCTGTTATGCTGACATAACAGTATTGATAGTATTAGGGTGTACTCACACTAGGCAGTTTGAACCGTGCCCGAGTGCGTTTGACTAGTGTGAGTGCTCCGAATCGTGTCCGGGCGCGGTTCGTTTTCGTCCCTGGCCCGCTTGGAAGAGGTGAGCCAGAGCACGGTTCAGCTGGACTCGGGCGCGGTTCACATGTAGTCTGAGTGCTAACCGCGCTGGAGCATGGATCCATTTTTAGTGCCACAAAAGCGACAGACCTGTTTAGCAACAGGCTGTGAGGGGGCTGGGCACCACCGCGGACCAAACGACTCAAAATTACTATCAAAAAAGTAAACAGAGCGATGAACTCCACTGCGTTCAGCCAGAGCGCCGCTCTTCCTGTTTATCCTGAAACCATCACACCACAATGACGTAAGCATGCTCCGGCACGAATGCAGAAATCTAATGTGAGTGCGGGGCCAAAGGGGGAGTGGGGAGGGGGGACAATCGAACTCGGGCCCGGTTCAGGGCAACCGAGCCTAGTGTGAGTACACCCTTAGTGCTCTATTCCATTCGCACGGTTCAGCGATGCTACATAAGAAAAGACGCAGTGATGGGTTTCATACAACCGAGAGGCAGCACATGCCATTCTCGTCTTTCCTGCTTGCTTTACAAGGACTAACTGTGCATTAAAAAGTGCAGATGTGTGATGCATTCCTTTCACCTAGAAAATCAACAAAATCTGATTTTCAAATCTGACCAACTTGTACATTATGTATATATATATACACACACACAATAAATGGACAAAGGTATTGTGCTGGCTGACCATTACACCAACAGGGACTTTGATGCATTCAAATACATTCAGTCAAGGAGTCAAGTAGGTTTTATTGTCATTTCGACCATATAGACACATCACAATACAACCTATTTGACTACTTGACCACTTGACTTGATATAACAGCTTCCACTCTTCTTGGAAGGCTTTCCACAAGACTTTGGAGTTTCTGTAGGAATTTGTGACCAGTTATTCTGTAGAGGTTTTATGAGCTCTGATGTTGGAAGAGAAGGCCTGACAATCTCTGTTCATCCCAAAGGTGTTGGATGGGATTGAGGTCAGGGCTCTGTGCGGCCAGTCAAGTTTTTTCACACCAAACTCATCCAGCCATGTCTTTATGGAGCTGGCTTTGTGCACTGGGACACAGTCATGCTGGAATAGAAAAGGTTCTTCCCCAAACTG